>PVIW01016071.1:0-17752 GCA_004026585.1 Noctilio leporinus | reverse complement strand
ATTAATAAAGAAAAGGTTTAGGTTTCTGTTCACCCTTTATGGTCTCTGTTTGGTCCAGGTGGAGCTAGGACCAGTGGGTTTTATCAGGGAAAAGAGAAAGGAGAAAGTAAGAAAGAAAGAAAGAAAGAAAAGAAAAAAAAAAAGGATGGGGGGAGAAGGTTACAGGACAAAGAGAAATCAATATTAATAAAGAAAGTTTTTAGCTGTGTGTTCCCCCTTTATGATTTCTGATTGGTCCAGGTGGAGCCAGAACCTGTGGGCTTTACCAGGAAGAAAAGGAAAAGAAAATTAAAAAAAAAAAAAAAAGGTGGAAGGAAGAAAAGAATAAAGAATAGGTTTAGAAAGGCTGGGGAAGGGAGGAATACTTAGATTGAGGACTGGGAATGTGTTATAGCCACAGAGTGAATAGTCTTTAATTCGAGAGTAGGGGAGGGTCTTGGATATTTAGGTGGATTGATGTATGGGGGGGATTAAGAATATGTGAGGAGTAACTTTTGCAAAGGATATGTTGAGGCTTAATAGTTCATATTGCTCTCGGTATAATTCAGGTGCTTGAGTTTGGCAGCAATCCCTTTCCTGAGGCTGCCTCTTTTTCTTGGTCAGAACTTTACAGTCTATAGTCTATATTCTAGCCGGTCTTGGCGCGTGGCAGGGCCTCTGATTGTCACAGTAGGGCTGATTCTGTGTGTCCGCCCCCAGGTAGGCTGGGCCTTCCACAGCCTGGCTGGGTTTTAGGGCTGCCGATGTTCTGGAGCCTGGCGGAGTTTCCTGCTCAGGACAGCCCCCAGCACTTCTGCAGGTCAGCCCGCAATTTCACTGGTCCCTGTGATGACTGGTCCTGCCCCCGCAGTTCCGGGAGGAGGCCGGGCCTGTCAGCCAACACTGTCCGGGGTCCGCCTACACTGTCCCGCCCTTCCGGGGCGAGCACCACGCCTCCAAGCCAATCAGCTCTCCGCAGAGTCCTTTACGCGGCCTCTGCAATGAGCCCCTCCCAGGCGTGGGCGGTGTGGCCTTTGTCTCCGGCACTGGCGGGTTGCCAGCCACAAGTTCCCAGCTTGCCGGCTCTCCGGCTCGCCGTTTGGATTTTCCCGCGGAGCCTGGAGGCCTGTGTGGTTGCGCCGGGCTGGGCCTCCCCCCTCGCAGGGGCTTCTAGCTGCTGTTTCCCCAGCGGCCCAGCAGCTCCGTTTTTCGGCCTTCTTGCCGCCCGGCTGGTGCACTTCCCGCTCCCCCACTCCGGCTTCCCGCAGGACTCTTCTCCTCCGCCTCTAGCCCCGCGCACCGCGAAAACTCCTCTCCCTGTTGCCGGGGTGAGTCTCTCACACAGTCCCTCCCCTGCAAGAGTTCAATTCCACGTTCCCTACTGCGTTCGCCCTCGCCGCCTGCACTTCACTGCTGAGACTTCCAGTCGCCAGGGAGCCTGAAACTGGCCCCAGTCAAACGCGCTCCTCTGGGCAGAGCCGCCCCTGCCCAGAGCCGACCTCGGCCCGGCCGGCCGGTCGGTCGGGAACACCTCACCTACTGTCCTGCTGGCCTCCTCTGCCTCTGGGCTGTGCTCCCCTGTGTCCAGATGCTGCCTGTTCCAATCCCCAGGGTCCTGAAGACGTCTCACGCTCCTTATCCTGTCCTCTAGCTGCTCTGGTACTCGAGAACACCATCAGCACTGCTCTCTACTCTGTCGCCATCTTCCCTCCTCCAGGTGATTTCTCAAAAGAAACTTTGCAGGCAAGAAGGGATTGGCAAGAAATATTCAAAGTGATGAAAAGCAAGGACCTACAACCTAAATTACTCTATCTAACAAAGCTATTATTTAGAATGGAAAGGCAGATAAAGTGCTTTCCAGACAAAGTAATGCTAAAGGAGTTCATCATCACCAAGCCTTTATTATATGAAATGTTAAAGGGACTTATTAAAGAATAAGAAGATCAAAACCATGAACATTAAACTGACAACAAACTCACAACTATTGACAACTGAATCTAAAAATCCAAAACAAAACCAAATTAAACAAACAACCAGAATAGGAACAGAATCATAGGTATGGAAACTATTTGGAGAGTTATCAGCTGGGAGAGGGAAGGGGCAAATGGGTGAAATGTTTCAAGGATTAAGAAACATAATTGGTAGGAACAAAAAAGACAGGGGCGTGTTAAAAGTAGTATAGGAAATGAAGAAGCCAAAGAACTTACACACATGACCCATGAACTTGAACTAAGAGGTTATGGCTGTAGGGAAGCGGGTACCAAGCAGAGGTGACAAAAGGGGAAAATTGGGATAAGTATAATAGCATAATCAGTAAAATATACTTTGAAAAGAAACTTCAAGCTAGAAGGGATTGATTGGCAAGAAATATTAAAAGTCATGAAAAGCAGGGACTTATAGCCAAGATTGCTCTGCCAAGCAAAAATATCATTTTGAATTGAAGGGCAGATAATGAGCTTCCCAGACACAAAAAACTAAAGGAGTTTATCATCATCAAACCATTACTATATGAAATGGTAAAGGAATTTATTTCAGAAAAAGGAGATCAAAGTTATGACCAATAAATTGCAAAAAATACAAATCTATCAACAATTTAATCTAAAAAATAAACAGAAAGACAAATACCATATGATCTCACCCATTTCAGAACAGTAATGAACAAAACAAAAAGCCCTGGCTGGTAGCACAGTGGATAAGGCATTGGCCTGCAAACCCAAAGGTTGCTGGTTCTATTCCCCAGCCAGGGCACATAACCAGGTTGCAAGCCAGGTCTCCAGCCAGGTCTGTGGCTGGAGGCAGGTGAAAGGCAACGATACATTGATGTTTCTCTCCCTCTCTGACTCTCTCCCCTTCTTCTCTCTTTGGAAATAATAAATAAAATCTTTTTTTAAAAAAATAAATAAGCAAAACAGAACCATATACATGAATACAATGAATAGATCTCCAGTGGACAGAGGGGAGAGGAGGAGGCAAAGAAGGAGAGCAATTTAGTCAAGGAACTAGTATGGAAGAACCATGGATATGGACAAGTTGGATTGACTTTTGGGGGCATGGTTGGGTGGGGAAGGGGACAGAGGAAAGGAAAAAGGGGATGAATGTAATAAAACAACAATAAAATTAAATTTTTTAATTAAAAAATAAAATAAACAGCAAACAAGAAGAACAAAGACAGAATCAAGGATAAAGAAAGTGTTTTGATGGATGCCAGATGGGAGAGGGAATGGGGGAACAAGTAAAGAGGTAAGGAGATTAAGAAGTACCAGCTGGTAGTTACAGGATAGTCATAGAGATGTAAAGTACAGTATAGGTGTGGTGTAACCAAAGAACTTATACGCATGACCCATGGACATGAACAATGGTGTGAGGATTGCCTGAGGGAGTGGGGGGTTCTGGATGGAAAGGGACAAAGGGGGATAAATTGGGAAAACTGTAGTACCATAATCAATATAATATAATTTTTAAAAAGAACTAGTGTCATCAGGCTCTAAAGTCCTTTCTCAAATTTCCACAAAACTCTCAATCTAACTCTTGATCCTCCTTTATTTAAACCCAATTTTCCTCAAATGCTAGTATTCTGAATACATAAAATAATTTTTATCAAATTTTATTGTTTTCTTTATTCATTTAAACATCACTTTCTTTTCTTCTGCATCCCAAGTGTCTCCATACTTCAGCTGTATTATAAAGTAAATTGATGATTGTATAGCCTTGGAACCTAATCACCATTTATAAAAGATCTTCTTTCCTTTTTTAAAAAAGATTTTATTTACTTTCAAAAAAAGATTTTATTTATTACTTTTAGAGAGAGGGGTAGGGAGAGAAGCAGAGCAGGAGAGAGACATCAATGTATGGTTGCCTTTCATCTGCCCCTAGCCAAGGACATGGCTGGAGACCTGGCTTGCAACCTGGTTATGTGCCTTGGCTGGGAATTGAACCAGCGACCTTTGGGTTTGCAGGCCGGCACCTTATCCACTGTGCTACTAGCCAGGGCTTCTTTCCTTTTCTTTAAACAGACATTTATAATTCAAAAATATTTTAAACTATTATTCCTCATAATGGTTATTTTTAAAACATAGCAGTATATTTCTTACCTATATTGATCATATGTCTACAAATCTTTTATGCATGCAGTATTGCAAGCGTTCCCAATGATATGAGGTTTGTTCAAATAGAAAAATTGTAGCAAGATTGAATTAGGCAAAATGCACCCCAAGGTATCCAAGGTGGCAAAATCAACATATTATATATTTTTAAATTGTGTAAAATTATTCTTCTTCATATAATTTCCATTCCTTGCATGAGGTATCAGTACTACTACGGCTTGTTGCCCAGGCCATAATGGTTTGTCCATTTAAATATGGATTTCCTGGCTCTGGCTGGTGGCAGAGTGGATAAAGCACTGGCCTGTGAACCCAAAAGATGCTGGTTCAATTCTCAGCCAGGGCACATAACCAGGTTGAAAGCCAGGTCTCCATCTAGGTCCAGAGCTGGAGGCAGGTGAAAGGCAGCCATACATTGATGTCTCTCCCTCTCTGCCTCTCTTCCTTCCCTTCTCTCTAAAAATAAAATCTTTAAACATAAATAAATGTGGATTTCCAACTATGTGTTCATTGATTAAATTATAAGTAAATTAATTGCTCAAACTATATGTTCTTAATGGAGGGTTATTTAGCCTAAAAATAGCATCATGATTATCAATTTCTCTGGAATTATCCTTAAATATTGCTGTGGTGCCTGAGGCCACAACAGCACATGTGTTGTACCTTAGTTGGTACACTGTGGTGCCCTGTGCATTTACAAAGCATCATCAAACAATTCCAGGTTACATAGTTTTTCATCAAACACTTTTATATTAATGCAATTACAGTAAAAAAATTGTAATCCACACACTATTATTTTTTGAATTTCAGTCCTTTTCTGTTTTTCCTTCAAGTTCGTTGAGCTATAATTGAAAAAATTGTAAGGTATTGAAAGTGTACAAGATCTGATGACTTTATAAACATACATTGTAAAAGAATTCCCACATCTAGTTAACTAACACATGTATCATCTCACATATTTACTTTTTTAATGAAATGAGAACATTTAAGTTCTACTCTCAACAAATTTCAATGATAATACAGTATTATCAACTATAGTCACCTTGTTGTATATTAGGCACCCAGAACTTATTTCTTATAACTGAAGTTTGTACCCTTTTACCAACCTCTCCCTAGCCACATCTCCTGGCAATCACAAGTATACTCTGTTTCTATGAATTCAACATTTTTTATATTCCACATATAAGTGATATCATGAAGCTTTTGTCTTTCTCTGTCTAAATTATTTCACTTAGTATAGTGCTCTCAAGGTTCATCCATGTTGTCACAATGGCAAGATTTCATTCATTCATTCTTTTTTTTTTTTAAGATTTTATTATTTTTAGAGAGAGGTAAAGGGAGAGAGGCAGAGAAGGAAAGAATTAATGTATGGTTGCCTTTCACCTGCCTCCAGCCATGGACCTGGCTGGAGACCTAGCTTGCAACCTCATTATATGCCCTGGCTGGGAATCGAACCAGCAACCTTTGGGTTCGCAGGCCAGCACCATTCCACTGAGCCACCAGCCAGGGCTCAAGATTTCATTCTTTCTAATGGCTGAATAATATTTCACTATATATAATACACTATACCTACATACACTGAATATTTCACTATACATACATACATACTATATATATATATATATATATATATATATATATATATATACACATTACATTATATATAAGGTTATAGAGAGAGAGATGTAGATGTGGATATATAATATTTTCTTTGTCCACTTATCTGTTGACTGACATCTAGGTTGTTTCCATACCTTGGCTATTGTGAATAATGCTACTATAAACATAGGAGCACAGATTCTCTTCAAGATAATGATTTTGGCTTTCAGCTTTCAGGTTTTTGGCTTGGAGGAGGCCTAGGTCCAACTTTGGTCTTTCTGAATCCAGGTTCATCTGGCACCAGCCACCTCCACCATGCTGCTGAAGTTCAACCCCAATGACCAGATGTGGTTCAGTTGGTTGAATATGGTCCCATAAAGTTAAATGTCACTGGTTTTATTCCTGGTCAAGGTACATGCCTGGGCTGAGGGTTTGGTCCCTCATCAGGGCAAAAGGCAGCCAATCCATGTTTCTCTCTCACATTGATGTTTCTCTCTGCCTCTTTCACCTTCCCCTCTACCCTCTCTAAAAATAATTTTTTAAGATTTTTATTATTTATTTATTCTTAGAAAAAGGGGAAGGGAAGGAGGCAGAGAAGGAGAGAAACATCAATGTATGGCTGCCTTTCACCTGCCTGGACCTGGCTGGAGACCTGACTTGCAACCTGGTTATGCATCCTGATTGGGAATCAAACCAGTGACCTTTAGGTTCTCAGGCCGGCACTTTTCCTTTGAGCCACCAACCAGGGCCTAAAAATAAATAGTTTTTTAAAGTTGTATATCTGAGGTACCCCAGTGAGAAAGTTGGTGCTACGCTTGCCCTGGCCTCTAATACTGGCTTTTGGGTCTGTCCCCCGAAAAGGTTGCTGATAATATCGCCAAAGCAAACTGTGATTGGAAGGGTCTGAGGATTATAGTTATGCCCAGATTGACATAACTTTTGTCCCTGCCCTGATGATTAAAGCCCTCAAAGAACTAACTGCCAGGAGACAGAAGTAAAGAAACATCAAGCACAATGGAAATATCACTTTTGATGAGATTGTCAACATTGCCCGATAGATGTGGCACTGATCTTTAACTAGAGAACTGTCTGGAACCATTAAATAGACCCTGGGGACTTCCCAGTCTGTGGGCGTGATGTTGATGTTTACCACACTCATGACATCATAGATAGTATCAATAGTGGGGCAGTGGGATTCCATGGCTAGTTAAGAACTACAAAGAACCTAGCTGGTGTGGCTCAGTGGATTGGAGCTGGCCTGCAAACCCAAAGCTTACTGATTCAATTCCCCAGTCAAGGCATATAACCTGGTTGGAAGCCAGGTCTCCAGCTGGATCCATAGCTGGAGGTAGGTGAAAGGCAACCATATACATTGATGCTTCTCTCTCTTTCTTCCTCCCTCCCTGCCTTTCTCTCTGATAATAATAAATAAAATCTTTAAAAAAAATAACTATAGTGGAAAATATTTCCTTTAAAGATCATTTGACAACCAAGAAAGATAATAATTTTGTTTATAAAAGATTTTATATAGGAAAATTAATTCTGTGCTTCACAGAAACTAACATACAAAGGAACTTTGCAACTCAAACCATTTGTAAATTATCAATGACCTGTTTATGATCAATAAATGTCAGATGATTGTTGCAGACAATAAATACTATTAGAATTCAGATGGAAGAATGTATTAAAGATTCTGGAAAGTGTTTTACAGATGAGGCAAGAAAGCATCATAAGCAGTAGGAGCCAGGGCATCAAAGCAAGAATTGCCCAGGTTATATTTAAAAGTAATTGCTTGAGTGAATGGCTTGGATGGAAAATATTAGATAGAGCCATATTATAGAAATGTATGAGGGTCTATGACAGAAAGTGATACAAGTATTTTGAGTTTATACAATCTCCCCTGTTAGTACTTTCAACAAATTTGAACATAAAGCAACACACAACTCTATATATGTTTGTATATAAATCATTACCTTTCCTTCCAAATTACTGAATAGTCTATCATTATACTGTACTCCTAATCTCAATAAATGACACCACCATGCACTCATTTGCATCAGGTAAAAACTTGAGAAAATTTCTTTGATACATCCTACCTCTTCATTCCCACATACAAATCATCAACAAATCTTGTGAGCTCTAGGCTATAAAAATATCCTGAATTCACCCACTTCTCTCCTGTCATACTAGCCTCCACTGCTATCTCCATAGTCCAAGCCACTAACATCTCTCATCTGGACTCAATGTCCTCCTGCAGCCATACTTTCCACCTTCAATCAGTCCATTGCACACTACATTCAGTACCCTATTGAAAGCTAATCTGACTAGGTTATCAATGCTTTAAACTCCTCAATTTTTTCTCATAGTTTGTCCCCTACTATATCTCTAATTACATCTCAAACCATGCACCTCCTACTATCCACAATTCAGCCACACTTGCCTTCTCTCAGTCTTTCCTGCTTCCTACGTCTCTGCTGTCAGGGGGACTTTGATCACACTGTTCACTCAACTTAAAATGTTCTTCTTTCCAGTGTTACCTATCCCTTTTCTCCTCTTTTCACAGAAATACTGGAAGTCAGAGGAAGGAAGGATTGAATCTGTAATGATTGCTACCAAAATAATCTTTGACTCTTTTCCAGTTTTTGTGGTGTGAAGAATTGTGAGCAGCAAAAATCTCCTAACACACACTACACAAGGTGGTGCAGAACTCCTGCATGGGAACCACTGCAAGCACCAGAAGTTTTGGGAGACACTGGAGCTGCAGACCAGCCTGAAGAACTAAGACCCTCAGAAGGACAAATGCTTCTCAGGCACCATCAGGCTTAAGTCCACGCCCTGCCCCAAATTTTCCATCTGTGTTCTGGGGGACCAGCAGCACTGTGATGAGGCCAAGGTTGTGGACATCCCCCACATAGACATTGAGGCACTGAAGAAACTCAACAAGAATTAGAAACTGGTCAAGAAGCTGAATAAGAAGTATAATGCCTTTTTGGCCTCAGAGTCTCTGATCAAGCAGAGCCTATGAATTTTGGGCCCAGGCCTGAACAAGGCTGGCAAGTTCCCTTCTTTGCTGATCTACAATAAGAACATGGTGGCCAAGGTCAATGAAGTAAAATCCACGATCAGTTTCCAGATGAAGAAAGCATTGTATCTGGTGATTCTTGGCCTTGTGAAGATGATGACTTTGTGTACAACATGCACTAAGCTGTCAATTTCCTGGTGTCATTACTCAAGAAAAACTGGAAGACTATCCTGGCTTTATACATCTAGAGCACCATGGGCAAGTCCCAGTGCCAATACTAAGGCACAGCTTAATTAACCATAATGCTATTATTTAAAAAAAGGATACACCAGAATAAACTTAAGATGGATAAAGGACTTAAACATAAGCCATGACACCATAAAAGTCCTAGAGGAAAACATAGTAAAATTTCAGATATCCCACGCAGAATATTTTCACCAATACTTCTCCAAGGGCAAGGGAAATAAAAGACCAAATAAACAAATGGAACTACATTGAACTGAAAAGTTTCTGCTCAGCTAAAGAAAACATCAGCAAAATGAAAAGGGAACAAACTGTATGGGAAAACATATTTGCCAATGATACCTCAGACATGGGTTTGATACCCAAAATATATAAAGAACTTATACAACTCAACACTGGGGAGACAGACAGCCCAATTAAAAAATGAGCAAAGGACCTGAACAGACATTTCTCTGAGGAGCCCATAAGCATATGAAAGAATGCTCAACATCACTATCAGAAAGATGCAAAGTAAAACCACAATGAGATACCACCTCACACTAGTCAGAATGGCCATCATTAACAAATCAACAAACAAGTGCTGGCTAGGCTGTGGAGAAAAGGGAGCCCTGGTGCATTGTTGGTGGAAATGCAGACTGGTGAAGCCACTATGGAAAACAGTATGGAATTTCCTCAAAAAACTAAGAATGGAACTGCCTTTTGATCCAGTGATTCCACTGCTAGGATTATACCCAAAGAACCCTGAAACACCAATTCAGAAGAACCTATATACCCCTATGTTCATATCAGCACTATTTACAATAGCCAAGTTCAAGAGCAGCCTAAGTACCCATCAGTGGATGAATGGACCAAAAAACTTTGATACATTTACACAATTGAATACTACATAGCAGAAAGAAAGAAGGAACTCCTACCTTTTACAACAACATGGATGAAGCTAGAGAGTATTATGCTTAGTGAAATAAGATAGTCAGTGAAAGACAAATACTGTATTATCTCACCTAATACAGGAGACTAATAGACAAAACAAACAAACAAGCAAAATAGAACCAGAGGCATGGAAATAAGGAAGACTTTCAGTCTGCAGAGGGGAGTGGGGAGGGGGAGAAAGAGGCAAAGAAAGGGAACGGTTTAGTCAAGAAACTAGCACAGATAACTCATGGACATGGACAACATGTGGGATTAACTATGGGGGAGCATGGGGGCAGGGGAAAGCAATGGGGGAAAATGGGATAAAAGTAATACAACAATAATACAATACTAAAAAAAGAATCTTTGAGTGTTCTCAGGTGAAGAAGACTCCTGCTTTTTCTTCACATGAGAAAATTATTATACTAGAGAAATAAAATAGACCTGTATTTACTTTTTTTTTTTTTAAAGATTTTATTTCATCATCTTTAGAAAGGGGAAGGGAGAGAGGTAGAGAGGGAGAGAGTTATCAATGTATGGTTGCGTTTCACCTGCCTCCAGCCACAGACCTGACTAGAGACCTGGTTTGCAACCTTGTTATGTGCCCTGGCTGGGGAATTGAACCTGCGACCTTTGGGTTCGCAGGCCGGCGCCTTAACCACTGTGCTACCAGCCAGGGCTGTATTTACTTCTTCATACAAATGCACCTGATAATGACATTTTCGTTGATGATGGGCCCCATATATCATGGTGGTCCTGTAAGATTATAATAGAACTGAAAAATTCCTATCGCCTGGAGATGTCATTGTCATTGCAATGTTACATAGCACAACACATAACTCACATGTTTATGGTGGTGCTGGTGTGAACAAACCTACTGTGTTGACAGTCATATAAAAATATAGCAATATAATTATGCACAGTACTTAATACTGAATAATGATATAAAATAAATGACTATGTTTTTGGTTTATGTATTTATTATTTTACACTTTTATCATTATTTTAAAATGTACTCTTTCTGTTAATTAAAAAATTAAAAGTAAAATGGTATACCATGTTACACTGGCAGCAGCTCCATACATCTTGTGTTTACTGCATCTCTTGATTGCAACATTTTTTCCTGTGCTTGGTTTAATCTCCTGTTGTTTTGTTCATCATGGTCCCTAAGCATTCAAAATACACTGCTAATATTGCCAGTAAAATGTCTTGTTAAGTGATTGACCTGCAAATAAAATTAATTAAAGTGGAAAATCGGTGATGGTCATTGCTTGCCAGTCAAGCATGTCCCATACCACTGTAGTTACAATCTTGAAGAACAACGAAACTGTTAAAACATCCACTTCATTGAAGGCAATGAAACTAACAAAAATCCCTGAAGAGTCTATATCAGACATGAAGAAACTGCTAATGACCTGGATTGAAGACCAGATACAGAAGCATACCCCTCCCTGTCTGTATCATAATAAGTACAGCCAAAGTAAAAAGGCTGTTTGTGATGTAGAAAGTAAAGGCTAAACCCAACTATGATGTTGAATTTATTGCTAATTCTGGGTGGTTTAAACAATTCAAGAATTATTCTTCATTATATAATGTGAAAGTGGGTCTGATGAGAAGGTAGCTAAAGAGTTTATGGAAACTGTAGATAAGCTGATTGTGGACAAGAATTACTTGCCAGATCAAATGTTTATTATGGATGAAACCACCCTATTCTGGAAACAGATACTTGAAAGGACTTTCATCCATAAGAAGACCAAATCAATACTAGGTGTCAGGGTTTTTAAGGACAAGATAAGTCTTGCCTGGGGGCAATGGTTCAGGCTACAAATTAAAATCCTTGTGATATGGCACAATGAGAATCCAGGTCCTTCATTAATAAGCACAGACTATGAATATACCGCAGGAGCAATAAGAAGTAATGGATGACCCCACTTCTCTTCCAAGATGCCTTCCTGAGTTGTTACGCCAGCAAAACAAAGAAGTACTGTTCAGAGAATAACATACCTTTCAAGATTTTGTGTGTTGTTGATAATGCTCCCAGATAACCTCCCAATATCAAAGAGGTATTTCTTTATCCAAAACTACCTCTTTTAATCAACCAATGAATCAAAGAGTTATAGCATATTTTAAGGCCTTCTAGCCGAGGAGGACCTTTGTCCAGGTTATTGCTGCAACTGAGGAAGACCACTGAGTAAACAATGGAAAACACTGATGCAATTCTGCAAGTATTACACCTCTGACTATATCAAGAACCTTGCTTGGATTTGGGTCGGTGTTACCAAGGACTGTATAACTGGTGTCAAGAGATTTGTCCATGCCTGAAATGGATTTGCCAAGGATGAGGAGGTTGTAACTATCAACAAAGCTATGATTGAGGTGGAAAACAAACTTAAGCAAGCTGTGGATAAGGATGGCATTGAGGAGCTCCTAGAGGCTGTTCTTGAGGAATTGACTAATGAGTTGTTGGAACTAGAACAGGAACATAGAGCTGAAGTGGCAAAAAGGAAAATGCAGAAGAAGAAAAAGAAGAGGACCCAAAACAATTCATAGGGAAGGGTTTAGCAGAAGCTTTGGCAGACCTCAACAAACTTCTTAAAATGTTTGAAAACATGGACTCCAACACTGAAAGATTTTCATTAAATAGAGAATTTAATGGTGCATTATCTGCTTACAAGCAAATCTATGATGAAAAAAAATCAAGCAAATCACCATGGACATACTTCTGAAAAGAGCTGAAAAGAATGACATCTCTTTAAGGAGATCCTCAGACAAATCATTCAGGAAATAGTCCAGAAGAAGGTATTGTTATCATAGGAGATGACAGTATTCAATGTGCTGTGTTATTGCCCCTGAAGACCTTCCAGTGGGGTAGGATGCAGAGGTGGAAGTTATTGATATTGATAATCCTGACCCTATGTAGAACTAGGCTAATATGTTTGTTTGTATCTTAGCTTTTAACAAAAATGTTTAAAAAATAAAAAATTAAATAATTTTTAAAATAATTTTAAATAGAAGAAATCTTATAGAATCAGGATATAAAGAAAAATATTTTTGTATAACTGTACAATGTCTGTTTTAAGGTAAGCATTGTTATAAGAGTCAAAAGTTTAAAAGTTACAATGAGCAAAGCTAATCTATTATTGGATAAAATTATAAAGTGTTTATAACTTTAGTATAGTCTAAGTGTAGTGTTTATAAAGTCTACAGTAGTGTATAGAAATGGCTAGGCCTTCACATTCCCTCATCACTTACTGACTCACCTAGACTCACTTCCAGTCCTGCAAGCTACATTCATGTTACGTGCCTTATACAGGTACACAAATTTTTTATACCATATTTTTACCTTAAATTTTTATGTTTAAATGCGTTTAGATACACGAACACTCACCACTGTGCTATAATTGCTTATTTAGTACAGTAGCATATTGTACAGTTTTATAGCCTAGGAGCAATAGTCTATACAATATAGCCTAGATGCATAGTAGGCTATACCATCTAGGTTTGTGTAAATCCCAATGATAAAATCGCCTAATGACACATTTCTCAAATGTATCCCTGCCATTGAGTGATGCATGACTGAATAATTAAAAGAATGATAGCTGGAGTTCTGGCAAGATGGCAGAGGAGTAGGTGGAGCTACACCAATTTCCTCCCAGATCACATCTGGAATTACTTTTTTGGAGAAAAAGTTAGCTGGAATTACCAATGGAACACCAGCTGGGAAGAGGTCCTATAACCACAGACAAAACAGAAAAGGGGATGGCAACAGAGGAGAGAGCAGTGCTGATGGTGTTCTCAAGTACCAGAGCAGCTAGAGGACAAGATAGGGAGCATGAGACGTCTTCAGGACCCTAAGAATTGGAGCGGTCAGCATCTGGACACAGGGGAGCACAGCCCAGAGGCAGAGGAGACCAGCAGGACAGTAGGTGAGGCGGTTCCTGATGGAACCTGCCTGTGGGCTGAGAACAGCTCTAGGCAGTGGCGGATCTGCCCAGAGGGGCTTGTTTGACTGAGGCCAGCTCCAGGCTCCCTATCGACTAGAAGTCTGAGCAGTGAAGTGCGGTCAGCGAGGGTAAATGCCGTAAGGAACACGGAATTGAACTCTTGCAGAGGAGGGATTGTGTGAGGGGCTCGCTCCAGCAACAGGGAAAGGAAAGCTCCTCACAGGGCTAGAGGCGGAGGAGAAGAATCCTGCAGGGAGCAGGAGTGGGGGAGCGGGGAAGTGCACTGGCCGGGGCGACAAGAGGGCTGAAAATGGTGTTGCTGGGCCACCGGGGAAACAGAAGCTTGAAGCCCCTGCTAGGGGGGAGGCACAGCCCTGCACAACCACAGAGGCCCCCAGGCACCTAGGAAACTCCAAAGGGCAAGCCGGGAACTAAGAGCAGGGGCAACTGACCTGCCCATTGCCCCAGACAAAGGCCGCACCACCCACGCCTGAGAGGGGCTCATCACAGAGGCCTCCTCGGAGAGCTGGTTGGCTTGGAGGATTGGCGCTCGTGGCGGGGGGGCAGGGTAGGCAGACCACCGGCCACTGTTGATGGACAGGGGCTGCCTCCTCCCAGAACTGCGGCAGCGGGGCCAGTCGTCACAGGGACCAGCGATGTTGTGGACTGCCCTGCAGGGGTGCTGGGTGCTCTTCATGGGCAGGAACCTCTGCCAGGAGTGGGAGGGGACATCCTGTGGGCTCCAGAATACCGGCAGCCCTAAAACCCAGCTAGGCTGCAGAAGGCCCAGCATTCCTGGGGGCGGACACTCAGAATCAGCCCTGACTCTGACAATCAGAGGCCCTGCCATACGCCAAGACCTGCTAGACTATAGACCGCAAAGTCCTGACCAAGAAAAAGAGGCAGCCTCAGGAAAGGGATTCCTGCTAATCTCAAGCACCTGAGTTATACCGAGAGCTATATGAACTATTAATCCCCAACATATCCTTTGCAAAAGTTACTTCTCACATATTCTTAATCCCCCCCCCCATACCTCAATCCACCTAAATACCCAAGACCCTCCCCCAACTCTCGAATTAAAGTCTACTCACTCTGTGGCTACAACGCATTCCTGGTCCTCAATCTAAGTGTTCCTCCTTTCCCAGCCACCTAAACCCTTTCTTTATTCTTTTCTTCCTTCCTCTTTCATTTTTTGTTCCTCCTTTTTTTTCTTTTTCTTTTTCCTTTTCTTACAGGTAAAGACCACAGGTTCTGGCTCCACCTGGACCAATCAGAGATCATAAAGGGTGAACAGACACCTAAACCCTTTCTTTATTAATATTGATTTCTCTTTGTCTTGTGACTTTCTGTCCCTTTTATTTTTCTTCTTTCTTTTCTCCCTGATAAAGCCCACTGGTCCTGGCTCCACCTGGACCAAATAGAGACCATAAAGGGTGAACAGACACCTAAATCCTTTCTTTATTAATATTGATCTCTCTTTGTCTTGTGACTTTCTCCCTTTTTTCTTTCTTTCTTTCTCTCTTTCTTTTTTTCTCTGCTAAAAGCCCTCAGGTCCAGGCTCCATCTGGACCAGTCAGGGATTATTAAGGGTGAACAGCCATCTAAACCCTTTCTTCTTATTATTATTATCATTTTTATTTCTTTTTTCCTTTTGTTTTGTTTTTGGGTTTTGTTTGTTTGTTTGTTTTTGTTTTGTTTTGTTTTGTTTTTTTCTGCTAAAAGCCCACAGGTCCAGAATACAACCAGACAGCCCAAATAAAGGACACACCAAGAGCAGCAAGTGGAGAAAATCTGGGAAACGGCAACATTGAACTCCACAAATCTCCGAATCACAGAAGGGTGCTCAACTAAGGCAAGGAAGCAAAGCAGGTTAACCCAAGGAAAGAACAAAAATAAATAAATAAATAAATAAATAAAAAGCAACCACGAACAGACACCCAAAATGGGGAAAAAAAGAATCAGTCCATCACCAAAAGGAAAGGAAGAGTCCCCAGAAAGACCACAAAATGAAACAGAGGCACCTGAACTATCAGATAAGGAATTCAAAAGAATGATGATAGAGAAGCTCAGTGAGCTCAGCCACATCAAAGAAAACTATTAACAACTCCAGGAGATCTACAAAAAACTCCAGGGAAATTACAAAGAACTCCAGGGAAGTTAAAAGGAACTTACTGAGAACTACAACAGCATAAAAAAGGACATAGAAACTATCATTTAAGTGCCAGGAGGAAATGAAGAATACAATTTCTGAATTGAAGAATACAGTAGAAGGCTAGAGGAAGCAGAGGACCGGATCAGCGAGTTGGAGGATAATGTAGACAAATACTCCAAGACAGTACAAGAGAATCAAAAAAGGCTGAACAAGACTGAAGAGGGGTTAAGAGACCTGCAGGACAACATGAAATGTAACAACATCTGTAACATAGGGATACCAGAAGGAGAAGAGAAACAAGGAATGGAAAACCTGTTCAAAAAAGTCATGATAGAAAATTTCCCAAACATGATGAGTGAAAACATTAATACAGTCCAAGAAGCACAGAGGGTCCCAATGAGGATCAACTCAAACAGACCAACACCAAGGCACATTATTATTAAAATGGCTAATTTCAAAGACAAAGAGAGAATCCTAAAAGCAGCAAGAGAGAAACGACAAATAACATACAAAGGGACTCTAATAAGGCTATCGAATGATTATTCAAAAGAAACAATTCAAGCCAGAAGGGAATGGCAAAAAGTACTTCAAGTAATGGTAAACAAATGCCTGCAACCAAGAATACTCTACCCAGCAAGGCTCTCATTCAAGATAGAAGGAGAAATAAGGAACTTCCCAGACAAAAAAAGACTAAAAGAATACATCTCTACCAAACCAGCATTGCAAGAAATGCTAAAGGGTCTGCTCTAAAAATAAGTAAACAAATCAAATGAAGAAACAGAGAAAGCCAAAGAGGAATATAGACACAAAGGGAGAAAATGGCAATGAATAAGTATCAATCAATAATAACCTTAACTGTAAATGGATTAAATGCACCAATCAAAAGACATAGGGTGGCTGAACGGATAAGACAACATAACCCACATATATGCTGTCTTCAAGAGACCCACCTCAGAACAAAAGATCGACACAGATTGAGAGTGAAGGGATGGAAAAATATATATCAAGCAAATGGACATGAAAAAAGAAGCTGGAGTAGCAATACTGATTTCAGACAAAATAGATTTTACAATGAAGGCCATAAAAAAGGACAAAGATGGGCATTTCATAATACTTAAGGGAACAATCCACCAAGAAGAAATAAGTCTGATAAACATATACACACCCAACATAGGAGCTCCGAAATATATAAGGAAAATCTTGGAAGACTTTAAGAAAGACATAGACAGCAACACACTAATAGTAGGGGATTTTAATAACCCACTATCAACAATGGACAGATCTTCCAAACAAAAAATCCCCAGAGATGTTGTGGCATTGAACAACACTCTAGAGGAAATGGACCTAACTGATGTATACAGTCTCTTACCCCAATGAAGCAAAATACACATTCTTTTCAAATGCACATGGATCATTCTCTAAGATAGACCACATGATATGTCACAAGACAAGTCTCCACAAATACAGGAAAATGGAAATCATACAAAGTATCTTCTCAGATCACAATGACTTGAAACTAGAAACCAATCTCAAGGAGAAAAAACAAAAATTCTCTAACTCACGGAGACTGAATAACATGCTTTTAAGCAATGAAGGGGTCAACACTGAGATCAAAGATGAAATCAAAAAGTTCCTGGAAACAAATGACAATGAACACACAACAGCCCAAAACCTATGGGATACAGCAAAGGCAGTTCTCAGGGGGAAATTTAGAGCAATACAGGCCTTCCAAAAAAGGTTACAAGAAGTTTATAAAAACAACCTAACCACAAAGCTGCAAGAACTAGAGGAGCAACAACAAACA
>PVIW01016070.1:0-17751 GCA_004026585.1 Noctilio leporinus | reverse complement strand
TATGCTTAGTGAAATAAGCCAGTCAGTGAAGGACAAATATCATATGATCTCACCCATTACGGGACAATAATGAGCAAAACTAACAACAAGCAAAACAGAACCAAATATATGAATACAATGAATAGGCCTTCAGTGGTTAGGGGGAAAGGGGTTGGGGGGAGGGGGGAGGCAGAGGCAAGAAAGGGGAGCAGCTTAGACAAGAACCTAGTATAAAGGAACCATGGACATGGACAACAGGTGGGATTGACTTTGTGGGGAATGGGTGGGTGGGAAGGAGGACAGAGGGGAGCAAAAAGGGGATGGATGTAATACAACAACAATAAAATTTAAAAAAAAAGAACACTTTTCTTAAATAAGACACAAATTATAGATCATATGATAAAAGTTGAATAAGGTTTTCCTTTTTAAAAAATTGATTGATTTTGGAGACAGAGGGGAAGGGAGAAGGGGAAGAAGAAGGAGGAGGAGAAAGAAAGAAAAACATTAATTTGTTGCCCCACTTATTCATGCGCTCATTGCTTGATTCTTGTATATGCTTTGACTAGGAACTAAGGCTGCAACCTTGGCATGTTTCCATGTTGTTTCCATGTTATTTTCATGTTGTTTCCAGCTGAGCCACCCAGCCAGGGCTGAATAAATTTGTTTACATTAACATTATAAATTTCATATAAAGTAAATATAAGTAAGGGTAAAAGACAAGAGAGAGAGAAGATATTTTTAGTACATATAGAACCATCAAAGATTTAAAAAATCTCCTGTAAGTTAAGTCACTAGGAAAAAGCAACAACACAACAGAAAAATGGATAAAAGATGTGAATCACCATTTCACAGAAAACTCAAATAGTCAATAAAGGCAGGAAAAGATGCTCTACCTCATTAGTAGTCATGTGAATGCAAATGGTAAAAAATGGTAGTTCATTTTGCCCCTGCCTCCAGCCAGGTAGTACCTCCAATCAGGTAACCATTCCTCAGTTAAACGTATATAGGTGGGGGCTTTTAAAAGGATTTTATTTATTTATTTATTTCTATTAAAAATATGTATTTTATTTTTTATTTTCAGAGAGAAGGGAAGAGAGAGAGGCAGAGATGGAGAGAGACAACAATGTATGGTTGACTCTCACCTGCCTCTAGCTGTGAACATGGCTGGAGACCTGGCTTGCAACCTGGTTACGTGCCCTGTCTGGGAATCGAACCAACGACCTTTGGGTTTGCAGGCTGGCACCTATCCACTGTGTCACCAGCCAGGGCTTACTTATTTATTTTTAAGAGAGGAGAAGGGAGGGAGAAAGAGAATGAGAGAAACATTAATGTGAGAGAGAAACATCATAGGCATCCTGACCAGGACTAAATCCGAAACCCAGGCACATGCCCTGACCAGGACTCAAACCAGCAACCTTTTGCTTTGCAGGATGATGCCCAGCTAATTGAGCCACACTGGTCAGGGCCAGGTTTTCTTTGTTCCATAAATATACTAACACATATTACTATCAATAAAGATATTTTGAATTGATAAATCAAGGAGTAGCTGAGTGAGAATGAGACAATAGTAGATCATGGATGAAATATGTTAAAAGGAATAAGATGGGTTTTTCTAGGAAATCATGGAGGAATCTGGAATTTCAAAAGCTTACTCCTACTCTGTTCGTAACTGAGTTTTCCCATTTAAAAACTGGTATTTTTAGGTGAAGTGAATTATCAAAATGGTGAGGGATTAAATGGTAAACTTGTATTGTTCTCATTTTGCTGTGTAGGTTCTATTAGTCTCTTGTATTGGGGGCTATTTTTTTTTTTTGGCAGGGGGCTATTTTTGATGCTTAGTGCACCCACTTTGTCTCCAGAACCATAGGGAGAGGGCTGGAGGTAGCTGATTGAGTAAGACTTCAAATGAAACTGAAATGAAAGTTTACTTCCTCTTTGTGGATACTTCATGTGACGTGACAAGCTCCAATTTTCTTAAACTCAAATTTAGCTCAAGTCGCTTTACTGCTGCCTTTCCTACCTTTGGAGAGAGCCCACCTTCAAGCATTTAGTATGGGAGCATCTGCTGGTTCCGTTGTGTATGTACTTTCTGGTTTTTTCTCACATGTTGTCTTTAAACTCTTTGTGTTTTCAGCTTGCTCTGCCTGCCAGGTTTTAAATCTTTGGTTTCAGGAAGTAAACTAAAAAAATCATGTCGCTTAATTTGCCTCTTCTTTTCTTGACAAAAAAAAAAAAAAATTATTTCTGAAAAGTTAAGGTGTGCTTGGATATCTAAACCTGAGGCTGAAACATAACTTTCTTTGGAGTATAATTTGAAGATTTACATGTTACTTTCCTGTTTTTTGAATTAAAAGGAAAGTAGAATCCAGTTTGAGAAAGAGCTAGTTACTGAATTTCTGTTAAAGCCTTATTAAATATATAAGTGGTGTTTTCAAGAGCAGTTAATTGTTTCCTTTGAAATAGATATTCTGATTGTTCCGGGGGGGGAAGTTAAAAATTAAATGACCCTTGGATGTAAAAATAATACATGGGAGCTATCTTTTAACCACCTTTAAATGTTGTGAATATTGAAATATGCCAGTTAAGAAGGACTTATGCATTCAAAAATTATGAAGCAGCCCTGGCTGGTGGCACAGTGGATAAGGTAACCTGCTTCTGTTATGAAAAATATGGTCACCATATATACAGCTAAGAGCTACTCTTCCCATGTGCCCTCTCCCTTGACAGAATGAAGTGGCTGGTTTGGGTGCTCCTGGGGTGCTCTGCGATGGCACAGCTGCACAGAGACCCCACACTGGATCATCACTGGGATCTCTGGAAGAAAACCTATAGCAAACAATACAATGAAAAGGTAGGTGGGGCTACTGCTCCGTGATTTGTTTTTACTGTGGTAATCTGTGCTTTTCCCTTTTAAATTGCAAGCACTGTTTTCAATTAAATGTTACACTCACATTCTTGCCAGATTCTCTTCCTGATACTAGGGATACTGCAGGAAATAAAACAAGTTCCTGTTTTTATGGAGCTTATACTCTAGTTGGGGAAGCAGGAAATAGTTCAATAAGTAAGCAGTTATGTAGTATGTTAGTGATAAGTGCAGCAGGAAAAAAATAATAAAGCAGGGTATGGAGGGTAGGAAGGGCCTTAGGTGATAGAGGGGAGAGGCTGGGAGCGATTATTCTATATAATGGTCAGGGAATGCCCCACATATAAGGTAGCATTTGAGCAGAGTTGATAGACGCCAGGGAGCAAGCCATATAGATCAATAGAGTGAAAGTCCCAAGCCAAGGGGGAAAGAGTACATGTTTGGGGACTAAAAGGCCCTTATTTCAGTCTCTGGCACATAGAAGTGCCACCACATGTTGTTTCTTGACTCTTAGTTCCCACTATGTGCTTTTGTTTTTATTTCAAAGCATATTATTGATTGATTTTGAGACCCTAACCCTAGTGCTCCAAATAACTAAGTCCTGTAATTATTTCTGAGTTTATAGGCAAACTTATGTATTTACTTATTTGATGTGTTTTTTTTTAAAGATTTTATTTATTATTTTTAGAGAGAGGGGCAGAGAGGGAGACAGACATCAATGTGTGGTTGCCTTTCACCTGCCTCCAGCTAAGGACCTGGCTGGAGACCTGGCTTGCAACCTGGTTATGTGCCCTGGCTGGGAATCGAACCAGCGACCTTTGGGTTCGCAGGCTGGTGCCTTATCCTCTGTGCCACCAGCCAGAGGATATTTCATATTTTTGTGTGAAAAAGACACTTTGAGTAGAATGTATACTCTGAGTCGTTCTCTTGATGGTAATGAACTCACCCATTCCCCTTTAGACCAGGCCTCTCGTTTCAATGTCAACGAGAGTTAGATGTGCAGGTAGCACCACTACCCAATTATGTGAAAGCTATCTCTTTTTAATGATTTCACTCCCTAAGGAAGAATAATAATGACTTTTCATTAGTGTCCTACCTTAATTTATTTCATTTATTCTATATTTATCTCAAAGTTCATTTTTCCCTTTTCTATACTTCACTATATTTTTCTTGATTTTTATTTTTTAAGATTTTATTTATTTTTTAGAGAGAAGGGAAGGAAGGGAGAAAGAGAAGGAGAGAAATATAGATTGGTTTCCCCTTGCATGCCCCCAACTGGGGACCTGGCCCATAACCCAGGCATGTCCCCTGAACAGGAATTGAACTGGTGACCCTTCAGTTCTCAGGTCAGCACTCATTCCACTGAGCCACACCAGCCAGGGGTCTTTTTCTTTTCTTTTCTCTTCTCTTCTCTTCTCTTCTCTTCTCTTCTCTTTTCTTTTCTTTTCTTTCTTTTCTCTTCTCTTTTCTCTTCTCTTTTCTTTTTCCTTTCCTTTCCTTTCCTTTCCCTTCCCTTCCCTTCCCTTCCCTTTCCTTCCCTTCCCTTCCCCTTCCCCTTCTCTTTCCCCTTCCCCTTCCCCTTCCCCTTTCCTTCCCCTTCCCTTCCCTTCCCTTTCTTTGTCAGCATGCAATACAGTTTATTGACATTTACTTTCCCCAAAACCTTTTCCATGCTGGTTAGGGGATGAAAGAATCAGGGCCAGGGGAGAGGATGAGAGACATGGGATATTGTAGAGGTGGAAGCCACACTATGATGGGTTGAAAAGATAAACTCCCCATTTCAGAGGCTCAGGAAATTGGACCCAAGAAACCGGCACTCATTCAACCAAATCCCTCCCATCTGCTGAAGGAGAACCAGGTGTTACCCTGGCCTGGGTATTTTGCTGGTTCTCACACCAGGCACCTTTCACACCTGGTCGTTTCACCAGTGACATCTTGGTCTAAACAAAACAGGTATGGCCTGGCTCCATCTGCACAAGTGGAGGAGACAAAGGTAACTGATTACCAGATTTGTTGTACACAAATAACGGAAGAGGGCAGTGCTGTCAGCATTACATAATGGCTCTAAAATGGAGTGTAAATCCACAAGGTGTGTGACTAAAGGACTCCATGATTAAGTAAGAAAACGGCTCTGTGATCTGACCTGACTTCTGAAAAGAGTTCGGAACAGTCCCTGCTCACGAAGTGTTTCAGTCCCCTTGGTTCTAAACCATCAAGGAAGCAGAAGGAAGAGGAAGTGGTGGTCTGTCCAGCAGGGACTTGGGGCTGTCATGATGGTCCAGATCTCTGAGCCTGGGATAGAGCAAAGAAACAGGATGCTGAGTCCCAAGAGGGCCACCCTCAAGGCCCTCGCCCTGCCAGGCTCTATAATCCTCCTTTTTTAACGCTTCTTTTTAGTCTCCTCCTTGGGTCTCTTGTCCTCAGAAGGAGACGCAGCCTTATGATTCCTCATCACCTCCCCACTCAAGTGCTCAGACGAGTGTGCCTCTGCTCTATGGGACTTGGGAACAGGTATGATGATAAGCCAGCACAGAGTCAGAAGATGGCTCCAAGAAGAGTCCCTATTGCCCTGGCTGGTAGCACAATGGATAAGGTGATTATCCCTTAGGTCGCTGATTCAATTCCCAGCCAGGGCACATAACCAGGTTGCAAACCAGGTCTCCAGTCAGGTCTGTGGCTGGAGGCAGGTGAAAAGCAACCACACATTGATGTCTCTCTCCCTCTCTGCCTCTCTCCTTTCCCCTCTTTCTAAAAATAACGAAATAAAATCTTTAAAACAAACAAACAAACAAAATGCCATTCTTAAAAAAAAGAGTCCCTACTGTAGCAAGTTCTCCAGAAAAGTGGGCTCAGGCACCTGGGGAGGTGAGGAGTTCAGATCGCAGGCCATGGCCTCAGCTGCCTGCTTCCTGAGATCTCCTCTGGCTCACCATGCTTCGGAGCCAACTTCACCCTTGCTACCGTGTGCTGCTCCCCTGAAAGTGGTTCCCTCCAGGGCTATTTTTCTTTATTGCATTTTTTCCCCTCTAGTGGTTTGGAAATATATCTGTACTTGTGCACTACTGGGGTAATAATAGTATAGTCTTGCTCCAAGAGAGAGAGGGGGCTGCATCTAGGCTTGCTACCTAGAACTAGGTTCTGGTTCTGGGTTCTAACACTCAATGAAATGAAGCAGAAAAGAGTTGATACTGACCACTGCTTGGGTTATCACTTATTGGAAACTATAGCCCTGAGGATGGGGATGAGGGTTAATAATTTTAGGAGACTCCATGTACATTGTATTCAACTTATTGGACCAATTTAAATGAAGCTCCTGGAGGACAAGAAAATTAGCAATCAAAATATGGATTCACTCTGGCCTTGGTTGGGTGGCTCAGCTGGTTGGAGCATCATCCCACACACCAAAAGGTTATGGGTTCAATTCCTGGTCAGAGCACATACCTGGGTTTTGGGTTTGGCTCCCAGTCAGGGAGCCTATGGGAGGCAACCAATCGATGTTCCTCTCTCACGTAGATGTTTTTCTCTCTCTCTCCCTCCTCCCTCTCTTTCTCACTTCCTCCCTCTCTCAAATCAATAAACATATCCTCTGGTGAACATTTTTTAAAAAATGGATTCACTGTGGATAAAATTGATTTTAAAATAAAAAATATATAACAAAATAATATCCAAGCAAGTGAAGAAGAAATTGTAAAATAAATTAGAAACCCAATTACAAATCTTGAAAGTAAAAAATATACCCATTGAGTCTTTTTTCCTCCCTTGCTGCTTAAAGCCGGGTGCCATCATGAATGACACAGTGACCATCCAGACCAGGAAGTTCATGACCAACAGACTACTTCAGCAGAACCAAATGGTCATTGATGTCCTTCACCCTGGCAAGGCAACAGTACCCAAGACAGAAATTCGGGAAAAACTAGCCAAAATGTGTAAGACCACACCCGATGTCATCTTTGTGTTTGGATTCAGAACTCATTTTGGTGGTGGCAAAACAACTGGCTTTGGCATGATTTATGATTCCTTGAATTATGCAAAGAAAAATGAACCCAAACATAAACTTGCACGACATGGCCTATATGAGAAGAAGAAGACCTCAAGAAAACAGAGAAAGGAAAGCAAGAACAGAATGAAGAAAGTCAGGGGAACTGCAAAGGCCAATGTTGGTGCTGGCAAAAAGCGAGCTGGAGATTGGACAACAGAAGGAGTAAAGATTCTTCAGTGACTTTTATCTGTGGTGATTATGCAGATTTTCATGAGAGGATTAATAAACTAATAACTTATAAAAATATATGTATATATATACATATATATATTTGTATATATATCTATATAGCCATTGAAATAAGAACTCAATAAAAGGGGCATAACTCCAAACTGGAAAGAATTGAATAAAATCAGCAATCTGAAAGGTAGTACTGAAGGAGTCACCCACAAAGCAGCACATGAAAACAATAATTTGTTTAAGTTATAAAAATATAGGTAAAAGAGAAGATAGTTTAAGGCTCCAAGATATATCTGATAGAAGTTTCTGAAGAAAAGTAGATGAAATGGTAGAGAAGCCATATTTGAAGAGATACTGGTTGAGAATTTTCCAGATATGAAACATAATCCCGCATCTTTCAATCAAAAGTATCTAAGAGAGGAAATAAAGAAACTCACACCCATACACATGTAATGAAGCTGCAAAATATCACAGAGAATCACAAAAGTTAAACTTAAAAACAGAAGTACAATGATTAAATTGACAGCTGGTGTGGCTCAGTGGATAAGGCACTGGACTGTAAACCCAAGTGTTGCTGGTTTGATTCCCAGTCAGGGCACATAATCAAGTTGCAAGCCAGGTCTCCAGCCAGATCCTTAGCTGGAGGCAGATGAAGGGCAACCATACACTGATGTCTCTCTCCCTTTCTTCCTCCCTCTCTGCCCTTACCTCTGAAAGTAATGAATAAAATTTTTAAAAAAACAAAAACAACTTTTTAGCAGATTGAGGAAGTTCATTATACATATCATAAAATAATATTAATCACCAGTTACATTGAATATATTTATTTGCATGCTCCCAGACAGATCCACATTTGGTAGAATGCTTCATAATAACTTTATTTTTATTATTGAACACTTATTTATGCAGGATTCAATACAACTATGTTGTGTTTTCCTTATATTTTAGAATGAGGAAGTAGCACGGCGTCTCATCTGGGAAAAGAATCTAAAACTTGTGACACTTCACAACCTGGAGCATTCAATGGGAATGCACTCATACGATCTAGGCATGAACCACTTGGCAGACAAGGTAGGTAAACTATAAATAATCCTAGTTTTATGTCTCAGTAAGCATGATTGCTATCTCTCCAAAAGCAATTTGAAAGTAATTGACAAAGGCAAATTATCTACATGTGTACAAAGTTAGAATAATGTAGAATTTAAAGATAAGAATTTGTTCAGATTCCTTTAGTCCTACTGTGACCACTTTCCTTAACAATCTCCTTTATTTTAAACTCACAGATTTCTATCGCTTTTAAGAAAGCATTGCCCGAAGACTAATCACAAACTTTTAGAGTAGTTACCATAATTATGTAAGTCTAAATTGGTCTACTTGCTTCCTTCATTGGGGAATATGGTTATTTAATATCACAAATACTCTCCCATGAGTTTTTAGATTCTGTTATACCCTGCAAAACTTTACCAAATTTTTAAATCATAGGAGCATTTGAGATCTTGCTCCATGACATGTTGTCAATTTGACTCAAATAAAACCTTAATTAAAAAAAAAAAAAATGGGCCCTGCCAATTTGATTCCCAGTCAGGGCATACACCTGGGTTGCAGGCCAGGTGTCTGGTTGGGGGTGTGCCAGAGGCGACCAATTGATGTATAGCTTGCACATTGCTGTTTCTCTCCTCTTTACCTCTCTCTAAAAGTAAATCAATAAAATTGAATTGTTTAAAAAAATAAAAATAGAAAAAAGAATCATTGTGCCTCTTGGAGGGATTTCCACTTAACTGTAAGAATCTCCTTTGTAATTCTTGCTAACAAGGAAAGTCAGTTCAGTCCACTTTTTAGACAGCTCTTCTATAAAATTTGCCTTACTCTGAACAAAAAATCTGCCTCCCTGTAACTTCTAGTTTTTACAATTTTCTTCTCCTTCCCAATGTCTAACCAGGATACTAATGCAAAGTGTAAGAGTAAAGAAGAGACCCAGATCATTCACCTATGTTGGTCACAACTACAACTGGTTTTTCTCAGTTGTTAAATATACTCAGTTAGTTATTAGGATATTGAAAAGCAGGTATAAGTGAAAAGATATATATATTTGCTTTGTAGACCAGTGAAGAAGTGATGATGTCTTTGTCGGGTTTTCTGAGAGTTCCCCACCAGCAGCAGAGCAATGTCACTTACAAGTCAAACCCTAATCAGAAATTACCTGATTCTCTGGACTGGAGAGATAAGGGATGTGTTACTGAAGTGAAAAACCAGGTGAGTATATATCATTCCAGACCTCTTACCCCAGGTAGAATTTTCTAAATACTAAGTATTTCTAAATACTTAGTCTAGATACACAATTTGGCAGTGAATCTCCCTTGTTATTTTCTAATTATTTATGTTATTCTGTCTTTCCCAACTAAATTGTAAGCTACTTGAGGGCAAGGACCACATATACTTTGTTATATTTCCCACGATGCTTAGAACACCAGTGGTTAGAGCCACATTATACAAAAACTGAACTAAGCAAATAAATAGATCAAGACAAACTTTCAGTGCTCATGCTGTCCATCAACTGCACTGGACCCTCCGCCAAGCCAATTGCTTGAGAACAGTATTGTGTGTAAGAGCATATCTAAAGAGAAGTTTGTCACTTATGAAATTCAAGTATGAAGAAGAGGAAAGAACTAGAGCTCAGAGTGGTCTAGGCATGGTACCAAATTAATTCACGTCTAGGCTTGCATTTTTAGAATAAGAAATACTGCCTTTAAATTTTTGTTCTTATGTTTTTGTATCTCTTTTCGTTTGCTGCAAAACAAAGGAAAAAACCCCACCTACAAAAGCCTAAATTAGTGGGGGATAAATAAGAATAAAACACATGCCTCACCTTAGAGGTAAGTAAGGAAGGATCAGAGAGTATTCTGGGCAGCTGCCCCAAAATGTAATCAAAGAACGATGAGAGAATTAAGCAGTTGAATGGTACTGCTAATTTCTTCCACCTAGTGATTTTTCTTTCAACTAGTTTTGGGTTTCTTATTGGAGCTTCTCAAAATTAAATGTTTGGGAATATCTGATAAACTATATATGTAGGTGCTGACTAAAAATAACTTAATGAGCTTCTTTCCCTGGGTGCTTGCATTTTAACAGGTTATTTTGCTTTACCCAAAAGCAAATTCAACTGGCTTCCTTTGGGCAGAGAGCAATTGATAAGGCTTTGGATGCTGTGCACCTTTCTAACTAAAGCAGCTTGTGGTTTTTCTGTTTGTAAAATATCTTTTGATTTTAAAAATTCTGAAGTTGAAAGAAACTTTAATCGTATGTTTTAGACATCATTTAGTCGGAAGAAGGGTTTTTTAGGTCAAGGGAATCACCCCAGCTCCTCCTGTAGGCATCTATTTTCTTTACTTCTGGGTGAAGATAGCTGGGATTTAGTACATGCTTAAGTACTGTTTCTTAATATGCTTGCAATTATGTTCCAAGCTCAGCCGTTTGCAAACCTTTATCAAAATTGGACCTTGTCCAGAGAATAAGCAGGTATTCAGTCTTTATTCCCATTGTCTAAGACAGTGATTTTCAACCTTTTCATCTCATGTCATACATAAACTAATTACTAATATTATGCAGCACACCAACAAAAATACTGTATTTTTTGCCAATCTGACAAAAAAAAAAAGGTATAATTTTGATTCATTTACATCACACAGCTATTGTTATGTTGGTTGTTGTCATTTTTTATTTGACAATCTAAGGGGAAAGAGGTTAGTGCCCCTGACTAATTAGTCGATATTGCATGTTTTAAAAATTCTTGCAGCACACCAGTTGAAAATTGCTGGTCTAAGAGGAGATTGTCGTGGAGGGAGCTTTTCCAGTAACTACTGATAGGGCTGACATGCTGGATGTTGCGCAGTTTGAGTCAAGAAGTCACCCATACTGACCTGCTGTGATTACCTTTGTGACTCTGTCTCTGTTTTAGGGTTCCTGTGGTTCTTGTTGGGCTTTCAGTGCTGTGGGGGCCCTGGAAGGGCAGGTGAAGCTGAAGACAGGAAAGCTGGAGTCTCTGAGTGTACAGAACCTGGTGGATTGCTCAAATGAACAATACGGCAATAAGGGCTGCAATGGTGGATTCATGACAGAGGCTTTCCAATATATCATTGACAACAATGGCATCGAATCAGAAGCTTCCTATCCCTACAAAGCCAGGGTGCGTCACAAACATTTTGTGCTGCCCCTGTGATCTTATATCCCTTGATGGCTGTACTAAACTCACCACCAAGCCAATTGTATATGAAAATATTGATCAGGAATTCTAAATTCTTAAGCATTCTCTTGTGCAGTTGTCTTTTTTTTTTTTTTTAACGGTTGCCTTTCACCTGCCTCCAGCCACGGACCTGGCTGGAGACCTGGCTTGCAACCTGGTTATGTGCCCTGGCTGGGGAATCGAACGTGTGACCTTTGGGTTCGCAGGCCACTGTGCTACCAGCCAGGGCTTTTTTATTTTTTATTGCTACAAACTATGTTCAACATTTTGCTGCCTGTGTTTTCTTTTTTTTCTTTTTTAATTTAATTTTCTCGTTGTTGTATTACATCCATCCCCTTTTTGCTCCCCTCTGTCCCCTTCCCCACCCACTCCCCCACAAAGTCAATCCCACTTGTCCATGTCCATGGTTCTTCATGCAGTTGTCTTCTTAATTTATCGGTGGTATGTTGGTTTAAACAAGCAAATAGAATTCATGCTAGTAATGAAACATGGAGCCATTAGGCTTTGGAAGATTTGATTTTTCTTTTTTTTTTAAGATTTTATTCATTATTTTTAGAGAGAAGGGTAGGGAGGGAAGAAGAAAGGGAGAGAAACATCAATGTATGGTTGCCTTTCATCTGCCTCTGATTTTTCTTTCTTCAAAAGCAGGAAGGCACCTTAGACACTTGAAAAGGCTAAATGAAGAAAAAAATATCTGAAATTCAAACTTAGGATACAGGTGATTTATAAAGAAAGTTGAAGTATACTTCTTTATCTGACTTTTACCTTTTTTGCAGGATGGAAAGTGCCAGTACAACTCAAAATATCGAGCTGCCACATGTTCAAAGTATACTGAACTTCCTCCTGGCAGTGAAGATGCCTTGAAAGAAGCTGTAGCCAATAAAGGACCTGTGGCTGTTGCTATAGATGCAAGCCATCCTTCTTTCTTCCTCTACAAAAGTGGTAAAAACTCAGATATATTATCCTCTTGTTACATGCTGCCTTTGCACTAGAAGAAAGAATATTATCGTTCCTCATCATTCCATCTCTGAATGCTTTTAGTAGGATAAAAAGAATCTTTCATTTCATATATGCTTTTTATACCCAGTTCTAATTAGTAAAATAATATTTACCAAAGTATACTAACACTATATTCCAAGTATTATGATTAATTCTTCTGTATGGTCTCATTTAATCCTTACGACAAGCCTATTTTATAGATGAAAAAATGATGTCTTATTTAGGTTAACTTGGCTAAAGTCAGAGAGTCTGAAAGTGGTCGGCTGGAATTAGAAAATATGCTTCATTTCTAATTCCAGAGCCTGCACTGTGAACCACTGTAGCCATTGTGCATACAGGCACAGCCCAGCAGTGCAGAAGAGGGCACCCACAGATGGGATGGCATTGTATTAGATAAAGTAGAGGCTATAATATTTTTCCAAACCTCACCTTAAAAATAATTTAATCTAGTAAAGGATAAAAATGTATGGAAAAAAACACTTTAGGAATATACACAAAGAAATACAGTAGGCCCTGGCTGGATAGCTCGTTTGGTTAGAGTGTTGTCCTGATACACCAAGGTTGCAGGTTTGATCCCAGGTCAGGGCACATGTGAAAAGCAACAAATGAATGCGTAAATAAGTGAAACAACAGGTTGATGTCTCTCAATCTCCCTTTCTCTCTCTCTCAAGTCAATTTTTGAAAAATATAGTAACTGTATATAAGTTAAAAAATAATTAGAAAAGGGTGGCAGTTTATCAAAGAAAATTCCTGAGGGAACTATGATTAAATTGATGTCAAACCTGGCAAGAAAACTGATAGATAAAGCATTAATGGCAAAGAATTATGAAATCTAAAGAGTTAAAATGTTTTAATTAACCTAGCCATATATTCAAAACAGTCTAATAAAAGTAATAGAATTTTTGAATGTCCTTCATTGTCACATACCATTCACTCTCTTCTCCATCCTTATTTTCTTCTCAGGTGTCTACTATGACCCAGCCTGTACTCTCAAGGTGAATCATGCTATGTTACTGGTTGGCTATGGTAACCTTAATGGGAAAGACTACTGGCTTGTGAAAAACAGGTAATAAATTTGTAATTTGATATATATTTAATTAAAATCAAGGATTAGAGGGAGCCTTAACAAATGCTTTCTTATGATTATGATGATGATGATCATGATGTTGACAATGATAACATCTTACAATTTTTTCACTTCGTATGTGCCTTTAGCACTTTATTTTCATGATTAATCTTCTATAATACTTCTCTAATCATTCTTTTTTTTATACTTTAATTTAATTGTTGTTATATTACATCCATCCCCTTTTTCCTCCCCTCTGTCCCCTTCCCCACATAATCATTCTTTCTTGATCTCCTTTATGAATACCTACTCCTCTGGTTAGCTCACAAATGTTCATTTTTCCTCCATGGCACCATCCTTTGCCCATTACTCTTCTTACTCTACATTTTTCTTGGGTACTATCCTTCCAATCTTAGGATTTTAGCTATATACATTCAAATCTCTAGCTCTAGCTCTGCCCTCTGCCCTGAAATTCAGACTTATTTATCTAGACATATCCATGTTCGTGTATCTTAGTTTCTTGAAATTCAATATGTACCCTCTTCACTATATTGTCCTTCCCGAGAACTTCCCATCTCACTAAAAGGCAACACACACAACACAGTCACCCAATTAGTCTTAGACACTTCCAGACCCAATCAAGCAACAAGTCAAATTAATTGTACCTCATATCTGTCCTTGCTTCTGTTCCTTCTTCATTTCTTTTATTATTGCACAAATTCAGACATCTCTTGCCTGGACTATCCTGTAGTCTTCTGACTGGCTTTTTTTTTTAATAAAAAACCCCAACTTTCATACTACTTCCAAACCAGTTTGTATAAGACATGAGTCTGGGCTTATAAGTCTTCTACTTAGACCCATTCAGTGTAAAATTAATGTTCCCTTGGAGAGAAAACAAGTTGTTTATGCTGTGGTCCCTGCCTGCCTTGCCTGGCTATTGTCTCACACTTCTCATTCTAGTTATATTGAAGTAATTTTATCTTTAATATTTTCATATCTTGGTTATTCTGTTCCCCTCTGCCTGGAACATCCTTTTTCCTCCTTTGTTTATTCCCCTTTTCCTTCAAAACCAGCTCAGGCATTACCTATACCATCAAGTTCTCCCTAACGTCCCTGGGCTGGGTCTTTTTTTTATATGCTCCCAAAATGTTCTATGCATACTGGAGTACAGTTCTAAATATACCCTCAGATCTTTATTTAGCTTGAGATTTTAAAAATCAGTTGAATGCCTTAAGGGAGGGTTGGCAGTACTTAGTCAAAAAGATGTCTGGTATCTATTTTATAAAGTTTGGAGCAGTTGATCTTCATCTTTAAGGCTGGGAAAAATAAGTTGTGCAACTATTTAAATGGGATCTGGGGCTCCAATCTCTCATTGACTGAATTCGTACTAGTAGTAATGATAACCTCAACTCAACTTTCATTATCAGAGCTTAAGTCCAAACTCAGTGCACCTATTTTTTTTTAACCTGTCATTAAGACAGTGAAATAACTATATGGTAAGAGATAGTAAGATACTAGTTACATAAGATTCTGGATGCTGTGGTCTGAATTTCATTCCTCATACTACCTCACTGTCAGGAATGCTGTAGGGATGGGAATAGTATAAAAGTTAGAACTGGCTTAGAAATAAAACAATTCTAGATTTGAATGCTGGTTTTCCAATTAACCATCTGTGTGACTTTGGACAGGATACTTTACTACTCTGCCCATTTTTCTCTGTAGTAAAAAGGAGATAATACCTCACAGGATGATGATTAAATAAGATAATATATGTTAAGCTACTTAGCTCAGAGTAAGCACTAAATGAACTGTGGCTATCAATGGGAACACTAGCTAGCCAAATTTGATTGTCATTGCCTTTGCTTATTAAACTGGATACTAAAAGAGCATTGCATTCATTGATAAAAGGTAACAGTGGAGTTTGAATTTTATCTAAAGGGAAATGACAATAAATCCAAGGATTAAAAAAAAAGAGCCTATGAAAGACTTTAAGGAGTGATCAGAGAGAGAAGAGAAAATCAGGACACGCTAGTATTATAAAGCTAAGAGAGAAGTGAGGTGAGAGTAGACAAACCAATTAAAATAGTAAGAAAGATAAAAATAAGACATGGGAAGAATCTAATGAATGGCTAATACAAAGGTCATTTAAGGCCTATTAAAGCACAGCCTTTTTATTTTATTTTTTTAAAGATTTTATTTATTTACTTTTAGAAGGGGGTGGGGGAGTAACACACATCCAGGTACCTGGCCCACAACCCAGGTGTGTGCCCTGACCAGAATTGAACAGGTGATCTTTCAGTTCTGGGGATGTTGCTCAACCCAGTGAGCCACGTCAATTAGGTCAGAGCACAGCTGTTTTAATTGTGCCATTTGTCTTCATGCAATAAACTAGCATTTCTTAGTTCCTTCACTGCACACAAAAACAGCCTTCCTCTGAGTCCTGAGCTGACATTTGCAATAGCTTCCCTTTGCCTCTGGAATTAAACTAAATTTCCCCAGCCTGCTATTGGCCCCGGACTGCCTTTCTATTCTCTTTTCTCACTACTCCCGTAAACACATCCAATTTTCCTTTCAATCAAATTTCTTGTTGCTCTCCAAATACAAAAACAAAAACAAAAGCCATTTTCTCAGTTTCATGCTTTTATTTTTATACTAGTTATAGCATTCGATGAATTCTGTCTCATATTATAATTATTTGTATACCAACAGTTGAATCTCAGAATTATAAGTAACTAGAAATTTTGCTTACAAGGATCTTGCTTGTTTTTTCACTAGTCTCTGGCAAAGTGGGGGAAAAAAGTATTTTGGCAAATCTTTTATAAATCTAAATTTATTTGACTCAAAGAACTATCCTTAAATAGAGATTATGTCCTCTTTTAAGTTTTGTTTTTGCTGTTAAAATGTTCTTTCCTTTACAACATGATTGTGATATTAAGGAGTATGGTGTTATTTATTTTTAGAGACGGGAGGGAGAAAGAGGGAGAGAAACATCAATGTGTGGTTGCCTCTTGCACACCCCCAACTGGGGACCAGGCCTGCAACCGAGGCATGTGCCCTGACTGATATTCATTTGCAATTTTGTGTTACTTGTTTTTCTAAAGCTGGGGTCTCTACTTTGGTGAGCAAGGATATGTTCGGATGGCAAGAAACAGTGGAAATCATTGCGGGATTGCTAGTTATGCCTCTTACCCAGAAATCTAAAGGATCTCTTCACTCAGCAGCAAGTCAAAAAAGATGAAACACTTTCTCTTCACTTAACTTTACCTGCTGTGACCAATAGGAATAAATGTTATGGTCAATGTATATTTATTGTATTAACAGAATATATATCATTTAACTCTCCTGTTTAAACTTTGCAGATCTTGAAAAAATGCTAAGTAAAAATTAATAATACTAAAGATATAACTGTATGAGAACAAGTCAACCTAATATAATTTGCCATTGTCTTATTTTATTTGTCTTTTTAGTCCTCTGATATCTTTTTGTAACTTGATGACATATACATGCTTAATAAATATCTGTCTTTTCAACTTTATATTATCACATATCATTCTTTTCTTCTTAGGTAATATTATAATCTATTGTGAAAATGTAAATTACAATATGCTAGTGATGGGTTATGGCAACTTCAGTGGAAAAAATTAAGTTAATAAAGTGACTCAGATTGTATTTTTGCACATAAAAGTATTCCATAACTTTTAAAAAGATTTTATCTTCTTTTTAGAGAGAGGAAGGGTGGAAGAAAGAGAGGGAGAGAAACATTGATCAATTACCTCTCCCACAACCCCAACTGGGGACAAGTCCCACAACTCAGGCATGTGCCCTGACTAGGAATTGAATCAGTGGCCTTTTGGTTCGGAGGCTGGTGCTCAATCCACTAAACTTTGCCACCCAGGGACCAATACATTTTTTAAATTTAATTTTATTGTTATTGTATTACATCCATCCTCTCTTTTTCTTTTTCATCCCCTTTTTACTTTTTACTCCCCCTCAATACATTTACTCCCCCTCAATACATTTTTTAAATGAATGAAATTAAAGTAGACAAGTGCTTACGTGATAACCTGTTTTCACACACTTTGTAAGAATTATTTTAATGGCCAACAATTAATATAATAATTCAATTACTTTTACCTAGTCATTAGCAATTTGGCCAGGACCTTTTTGGGGCAAATAAGTCAACCTGAATAAAATAACCAGCTGCATTTCTTTTAATATTTAATATTCCATTACTCACTTTTATCTAACTGAGATTGCACTTCATCACAACTGCTGTAGATTTGTAGATGGGTTCTGAAAAGACAGCAAGGCAGTTTTATGAGTTTTTTTTTTTTTTTTTTTTTTTTTTTTTTTTTTTTTTTTTTTTTTTTTTTTTTTTTTTTTTTTTT
>PVIW01016069.1:0-17753 GCA_004026585.1 Noctilio leporinus | reverse complement strand
AGGACCTTTATGGTGGCACTGCTTATGTTTAAATCCTTTATCCACCTTGAGTTTATTCTGGTGTATGGTGTAAGTTGGTGGTCTAGTTTCATCTTTTTGCATGTTGCTGTCCAGTTCCCCCAACACCATTTGTTGAAGAGACTGTTTTTACTCCATTGGATGTTCCTTCCCCCTTTGTCAAATATTAGTTGACCATAGAGCCCTGGGTTAATTTCTGGGCTCTCTATTCTGTTCCATTGATCTAGATGTCTATTCTTATGCCAGTACCAGATAGGTTTGATGACAGTAGCCTTGTAGTATTGTTTGAAGTCCGGTATTGTGATTCCTCCTACCTTGTTCTTCTTTCTCAAGATTCCTGTGGCTATTCATGGGCATTTCTGGCTCCATATAAATTTTTGAAGTATTTTTTCTATTTCTGTGAAGTCTGTCATTGGTATTTTTATTGGGATTGCATTGAATCTGTAGATTGCTTTGGGTAGTATGGACATTTTAATGATGTTAATTCTTCCCATCCATGAACATGGTATATGCTTCCATTTATTTGTATCTTCCTTCATTTCTTTCTTCATTGTTCTGTAGTTTTCTGAGTACAGGTCTATTACCTCCTTAGTTAAGTTGATTCCTAGGTACTTTATTTTTCTTGTTGCTATGGTAAATGGGATTGGTTTTTTCGCTTCGATTTCTGTTGTTTCATTATTGGTATACAAAAATGCTTTTGATTTCTGGATATTGACTTTATACCCAGCTATTTTGCTACATTTGCTTATTAGGTTGAGTAAGTTTTTGGTGGAGCCCATCAGGTTTTGTATGTACACTATCATATTATCTGCAGATAATGACAGTTTGACTTCCTCCTTTCCAATTTGGATACCTTTGATTCCTTTTTCTTTTCTGATGGCTATAGCTAGAACTTCCAAGACAATGTTGAATAGAAGTGAAGTTGTTCTCCTTGAAATGTTTGGTAAAATTTGCCCATGTAGCCATCCTGTCTAGAGCTTTTTGTTGTTAGCAGTTTCTTGATTATTGTTTCTCTTTCACTGGGTGAAAGTTGTCTAAATAAAAGAGAATCAGAGAATCTGAATAGTTTTGGAAGACTGTATATTGCTAGGACTTTATCCATCTCACTCAGGTTGTCCAATTTGTTGACATATAGTTGTTCACAATATCTTCTTACAATCTTTTGTATTTCTTTGTTGTCCATTGCTATTTTTCCTCTTTCATTTCTGATTTCATTTATTTAGTTCTCTTTTTTTCTTGATGGGTATAGTTAAAGATTTGTCAATCTTGTTTATCTTTTCAAAGAACCAGCTCTTGGATTCATTCATCTTTTGTTTCATTTTCTTAGACCTTATTTCTTTTTTTTTTTAATTTTATTGTTGTTGTATTACATCCATCCCCTTTTTGCTCTCCTCTGTCCCCCCACCCACCCACCCATTCCCCCCTATTTCTTTTATATCTGCTCTGATCTTTATTATTTCCTTCCTTCTACTCACTTAGTGCTTTGTTTGTTGTTCTTTTTCAAGTTTCTTTATGTGTAAAGTTAGCTTGTTTATTTTAGCTTTTTCAAGACAGGCTTGTAATGCTATGAAGTTTCCTCTTATCATTGCTTTCCCTCTGTCCCACAGATGTTGGGTTGTTGTGTCCTCATTTTCATTTGTTTCAAGGGATCTTTTGATTTCTTCTTTGATCTTGTTGAACCATTCATTGTTCAATAATGTTATTTAGCTTTTAAGTCTTTGTGTACTTTTCAGTGTTCTTCCTGTGACTGATTTCTAATTTCATAGCATTGTGGTTAGAGAATATGCTTGATATGATTTCAGTCTTCTTAAATTTATTTAGGCTTGTTTTGCATCCAAACATGTGGTATATCCTATAAATGTTTCCATGTACACTTGAAAAGTATGTAAATATTGCTACTTTGGGGTAAAGTGCTTTGGAGATGTCAATTAAATTCATTTGACATAGTGTGATGTTTAAAGCTGCTATCTCCTTTTTGATTTTCTGTCTGAAAGATCAGATCTATCCATTGAAGTCAAAGGGGTCTTAAGATTCCTGATATGACTATATTTATGTCAGTCTCTCCCTTTATGTCCATCAAGATTTGATTCCTATGTTTAGGTGACCCTATTTTGGGTGCATAAATGTTTACTAGAGTTATAGCCTCTTGGTGGATTGTTCCCTTTATCATTATGTAGTATTTTCTGTCTCTTAGTATAGCCTTGGTTTTAAAGCCTTGGTTTTAAAGTCTATTTTTATCAGATATAAGTATTGCTACCCCAGCTTTTTTCCTCTTCCATTTACATGAAACATCTTTTTCCATTTCTTTACTTTTAGTCTCTGTGTATCTTCTGATCTGAAGAGGGTCTCTTGGAAACAGCATATATATGGGTCTTGTTTTCTTACCCATCTAGCTAACTAATATCTTTGTTTGGAGCATTCAAGCCCTTTACATTTAAGGCGATTATTGGTAGATATGTATTTAGTGCTATTTTATTGTTAGACTATTTTTCTCCTTTCTTTCTTTCTTTTTTTCTCTTTCTTTCTTTCTTTCTTTCTCTCTTTCTTCTTCTTCTCTTTCTTCTTCTTCTCTTTCTTCTTCTTCTCTTTCTTCTTCTTCTCTTTCTTCTTCTTCTCTTTCTTCTTCTTCTCTTTCTTCTTCTTCTCTTTCTTCTTTGAAGTCCTTTAACATTTGTTGCAGTGCTGGTTTGGTATTATAAAACTCCTATAGCTTTATTTATTTACTTTTTTAATCTGGGAAATATATTTTTTCTCCTTCAATTTTAAATGATAGTTGTGCTGGGGGAAAGTAGCCTTGACTGTAAGTTCTTGGTTTTCATCACCTTCAATTTCTCCCCAGTTCTTGCCTGAAATGTTTCTGTTGAGAAATCAGATGACATTCTAATTGGAATGCCCTGTTAGGAAACTAACTGCTTTTGTCTTGTGGCTTTTAAGATTATCCTCTTGTCTTTAAGCTTTTCCATTTTAATTATGATGTGTCTTGGTGTGGGTCTATTTGGGTCTATCTTGTTTGGGACTTTCTGTGCTTCTTGTACTTGTGTCTTTTTCCTTCATGAGATTAGGGAAGTTCTTGGTCATTATTTCTTGTATAAGTTCTCAATCCCTTGCTTACTCTAATTTTTTCTCATATCCCCATCATGTGGATGTTGTTACACTTCATATTTTCCCAATATTTTCTTAAACTCTCCACCTTTTATGAAATTCATTTTTCTTTTTTTTGCTTTGCTTGGATGTTTTTTCTACCCTGTCTTCCAAATTGCTGATTTGATCATTTGCTTCATCTAACCTACTATTTACTCCCCCCAGTGTATTATTTATTTTTTGGATATTATATTCTTTATTACTGACTGGTCATTTGAATGGTTTCTGTATCTTTTTTCATTCTGTTAAGTATCCTTATAATAATTATTCTAAACTCTCTGATAAATTACTTGCCTCAATTTCATCTAGTTCTTCTACAGAATTCTCTTATTTTTTCATGTGGGGCCCATTTTTATGTCTTTCAATTTTGGCTGCCTCTTTACGTCTGTGTATATGTGTTAGATATTCAAAGACTCTAGTCCAGGCCTGTGTCAGATATTGCCTGTGACTGGCCTTGGGTAACCTATTTGGAGCTACCAGCTATCCACAGCTTGTATCTACCACTGCTGGGCCTGGATGTATGCAGAAACAACCAGTCTGTGCACCATGGCTGGCTTTTTACTAATACCCAGATGGGGGAAGGTCAGCTAAATCTCAGAGCTCCCAGAAATTCACCTTCACCTGCAGACTTGGTTAAATTTAAAAATTGAAATTGCCCCCCGTTTTACTCTTCTGCAGCTTGGCTTAAGTTTCACAAGATGAGAAGAAGGTAATCCTGTAGGTGGGGCTGTTGCCTCCCCTCAGGGTGATTCCACTTGGAGAATAGTGATCTGTTCATGGAAAGATGGCTTTGGCAGTATAGTGAATGACTCAGCATAAGGATCCTGGTAGCTGTTCCTTCAGTTATCTCACCAGCAACTCCATCCCCAGACTCTCTTCTCACACCTCTAGTCCACTCTGCTCTCCCTTTGCCAGAATCCAGGGTATGTGGCTGAAAACAAAATTTTGTGCATTGGCCCTTTAAGAGGCTCTCTGTGTCTCTAGCCATCTCTAGCTGGTGGACATAAACCACACTGCTTTTCACAACTAGGATTTATCTGGGTTCCTTTCCTGGCTCTGGTGCTGCAGCCTGGTGAGCCCAGCTTGGGTTTAAACCTCACACTTCTCATAGGGAAGCCACCAGCTGCTGAAATAACCCTCTGGACCTTCACATGCCACCCATGAGAGCCCACCTAGCACTTTTGCACCTCCTCCACAATAGTTCCCAGTCTTGTTTTTGCAAAGTGGGTTTTTTTCTGCCTGTCCTTGGTTATAAGGATTTTTTCCAGCAAGTTTTCAGTTGGTTATTCAGGATGATTTTTCTATAACTTAGTTGTAATTCCAGTTTGGTCCTGGGAGAAGGTTAGTGCAACTTTAACCTACTCCATCCCCATTTGGATCCCCCAAACACAGCATATTTTAGGTGCTCCTTTTCATGTTTAAAAAGACAGGTGAATAAACATTTATTCACCTTAATTGTTCTTTTTCTTAAAAAGGGAATGAAAGGTAGGTCTGATAACATTTTCCCCCAGAAATGTGGGTAAAAACAGTCTAAGCAGAATGTGTCAGGAAAATAATACCAGAAAGTATAAAGCATTATCCTGAGCAAAACTTAAAGCATATAGGAGCCCTTATGTTGAAATGTCATGATAGGTTACATAATGACTTGGGTTTAGTTTGGTAGACACAGGAGTTTCTTGCAATTAATTTTGTTCTTTGGAAATACTGAAGCATATTTCTGAGAAAAAGTTGAATTGTGAAACTCCATGGCGCGTTCTAAAATGACTGCCCCCCTCCCCCGACTTTTGTATTTAATGAGCTCATCTTCCTAATGGAAGTGTCAGGAAATAGCCCAGAAACTCATATGCTATTTTCTGATCTTGCTCTTTGATTTCCCATCACTGTGTCTAATAGTATCATTAGATCAGACTTTGAAGCTAGCTTCCATAGAGACTCCTATTTGCTCAAGTCAAAGAGAAAAATAAGAATGCTCATTATCTTGTATTTGGAACTTCATGCAGCTAAAAATCACATATGAATGCATCATAGTCAGTGATAAATATTCACTAGATAGCTACTACATGCTATTGCAAAATCTCTGTTGCTAATTCCAAAATCACAGTGCTACAATTTAAAATATTTATTAGGTATCTCTCCCAGAAATATGGTATAAGAATTTCATAAATGAACCATTTTAAATAGGGGAGATTCATTTTTGTCCCTATACAATATTGCAATACTGGTTTCATCAAAGGCTCCCTGTGGCTTAGAATGTATACCAAAATTTAGGGAAACTGTAGTGGTACTTTAAAATTAAGATCACATGCACATAACAGAATATAGAGATACTATATTATAAAGTTATACACCTGAAGTTCATATAATTTATTAACTAATGTTATACTAATACATTTGATAAAAATTAAAATAAATTAACCTAATGGGGGAAAATAAGAAATGAGCTATAAAGCCATGGAAAGACATGGAGGAATCTTAGGTGTATATTATTAAGTGAAAGAAGCCAATTTGAAAAGGCTACATACTGTATTGTTCCAACTATATGACATTCTTGGAATGGAGACAATAGAAAGATCAGTGGTTGGTAGGGGGAGACAAAGATAAATATTTAAAGCACAGAGGAATTTTAGTGCAGAGAAAACACTCTATGATACTATAATGATGGATATATGTCATTATACATTTTTCCAAATCTATAGAACTTACAACTTATTAACCCTAAACTATGGACTCTGGGTGACAATGATATGTCTATCAATGTAGGTTGTTCATTTGTAACATATACATATGCACATATTATGGATAGAGCATGATAACAGAGGGGGCTATGCATCTGTGGGGAATACAAATATATGGAAACTCTACTTTCTACTCAATTTTGCTATGAACTTAAAACTTCTCTAAATTAAACTCAATTAAAATAATACAATTAAGATCACTTATTTGACCAATGATACCTCAGACAAGGGTCTGATCTCCAAAATATACAAAGAACTAATGCGACTCAACACCAGGGAGACAGACAGCCCAATTAAAAAATGGGCAAAGGACCTGAACAGACAACTCACTGAGGAAGATATACAAAGGACCCATAGACATATCAAAGAATGCTCAACATCACCAGCCATCAGAGAGATGCAAATTAAAACCACAATGAGATACCACCTCACACTTGTCAGAATGGCAATCATTAACAATTCAACAAACAACAAGTGCTGGTGAAAATGTACAGAAAAGGGAACCCTCATGCATTGTTGTTAGGAATGCAGACTTGTGCAGCCACTATGGAAAACAGTATGGAATTTCCTCCCAAAACTAAAAATGGAACTGCCTTTTGACTCAGCAATTCCACTGCTGGTATTATACTTGAAGAACCCTGAAACACCAATTCAGAAGAATCAATGCACCCCTATGTTCATAGCAACTTTATTTATAATAGCCAAGGTTTGGAGACAGCCTAAGTGCCCATTAGTGGATGAATGGCTCAAAAAACTTTGGTACATTTACACAATGGAATACTATACAGCAGAAAGAAACTCCTACCTTTTGCAACAACATGGATGAAACTAGATAATATTATGCTTAGTGAAATAAGCCAGTCAGTGAAAGACAAATACCATATTATCTCACCCAATACAGGAGACTAATGAACAAAACAACCAAGCAAAACAGAGACATGGAAAGAGGGAACAGACGTTCAGTGTGCAGAAGAGAGGCGCAGGGAAGGAGGAGAAAGAGGCAAATAAGGGAAACAGTTTAGTCAAGGAACTAGCATGGATGACCTATGGACAACATGTGGGATTGACTGTGGAAGATGGGATGGGGAGAGTGGGGCAGGGGAGAGCAGTGGGGGAAAAATTAGATGAATGTAATACAACAATAAAATAAAAGTACAAAAATCACTTATTTGAATACTTTCACATACTGACACATTTACAGGTTTTTCTAACAAAATCCTTTGTTAGAAAATTACTTTGTCTAAGTGATTAGCTGTCCTCAAATGCCCAAATGCCATCTGTAATTCAATGTTTAACTTGGTAGGATCTAACTCATAAAAATTAGACAAATCTAAGTATACCTTGCTAGCATAGAGGCAAATATATCACCAGAAATATTGAACAGTGCAGAAAAGCTACTCTTGAACAGAGTTCATTTTATTACATCTGGATACCACATCAACAGCAACAAATGATCTTGTGTTCTTTCTATCCTAGAGTTCATGTAAATGAGCACTTCCTTTTTTTCTTGGATGCACTGATGATGAACACTGGGGAGAACACATATGATTCTGACTGGAATCTCTACTATGATCTTGACAGGTAAAAACTGTATGCCTAGACAATGCAGAAAAGCCAGAGAAGAAAACTAACACTGGATACTTGAGAAGGAAAAACATAAATTTGGTTTTGGTAGCTGTGTTAATGTGTGAGTCTGTTCTACACTGCTTAATAATGACTGCTGAATACTCTCAATTACTCAATATGAGCTCCCTAAATTCTTTCACTGTTGCCTTATGTTCCTCACTGTTTGGTAGGCTCTCTTGAGGTCCTCTGTGACATGAGCTAACACACACAAAAGTACAGAATGGCCTACTGAGCCATATTCTTTAATGAGATGTGAATTATTTCAGTGATAAGGAGGCTAAATAAACAGCCATAAAAAGTTCCTTCCATAACCCTGGCTGGTGTGGCTCAGTGGATTGAGTGCCATCTAGTCAATCAAAAGTTTGTCAGTTTGATTCCTATTCAGAGCACATGCCTGGGTTTGGGCCAGGGCCCCATTTGGTGGTGTGTAAGAGGCAACTGATCCATGTAACTCTCTTTCACATCAATGTTTCTTTCTCTCTCCCTCTCTCCCTCTCTCCCTCTCTCCCTCTCTCTCCCTCCTTCCCTCTTGTTTTCTCTCTTAAAAAAATAAATAAATAAAATCCTTAAGAAAAACTTGCTTCTATGGAATCAGCCAGTATGCTTTGTAATACTTTGCATTCATTTCTGTCAGATTGATCTTTGTCTTTATCCCAAAGGCCATGACTGTACTTCACAGTTCTGTAGTAACATCTATTTTTGTGTAAATCTTGCAGTAAGACATGGAGCACTTTCAGCTGGGATACATGTGGGTTTTTTCCATATTATGGGAGAAAATATATACAATTAGCACCCCCCAAAAAACCAAAGGAATAAATGCTAATGCTTAAACTTCCCATCAGTATGAAGTGTGGCCAGGATCAGTCTGATGTCATGACTTACTTCCAGGCCATTAAAAAGTCCTCCAGATAAGACTCATTATAATTTGACATTTGACTACCTTTTCTAGGTTCCTCTAATGCTGGCATACACAGCATTTTTACTACACAGGGCTAATTTCCCTGATCACATCATGCATTTATTTGTTATCATATTCACTGTCTGGAATGTCAAGTGCTACTTATTCTCTGCCTGTCCCAGTTATATTTTAAGTACCTGCTTGGATGTCCATTTTCTTGGCAAGCATCTAGAATTGTACCTCACACACAATAGGCCCATAAGTGAATATCATTTAGATGAATAAATGAATGGATTAGTGAATGAAGCTTCTTAGAAGAATGAAGCTGATACATTCTTTTCAGAAGCTTTTGTATACTTCTAAATATTTATCAAATATTATAGTGAAATGTATATAAATATATTTATAGATCTGTGTGTGTATGTATGTATCCTTGTCTTATATACTGCTAAATTCAAGTGTATAATGCTTGTTATTTCTTTTTATTTAATGAATTATTGGTAATTTTTAGTTATTTTTCTTCCCAGAGTGATAGTAAAGAAATGTACTAAAATTTTCAAATATCCCTCAAAAATAAAGAATCCTTATAATTAAAATTCTATTTTTCAGTGAGGAGGAATTTTGATTATTAGACTTATGGTTTAGGCAAGTGGTGATGTAAATTATGCTAACAAATGCCAAGTTCATATGTTGTAACTTACCTTATTGTAATTGTATCATTCTGAGTGGCATTCATTATTAGTGAGCTGTAGCAGAGACTATCTAAAGACTATTACGATGGAGAAGTTAACATTAAAATTCAAGTTTCCTATCCTTTGAAATTCACTAATAGCAACTTTGAGCTTCCAAAAAATGCCATTTGAATTTGATGTTGTGTCACTAAATCTTAGCCACCCTGCCCTTCTCTTGCTTCACATGACACTGTATATTTATCACTTGGTCTAAATTGCTCTGCATTGTCTTTTTTATCTCTTTCTATAAAAATTAAGGGTAGAAATGTGTCATGTGCCTAGGCTCATAAACATTTAAAAGAGAGAAGAATGAGGATAATAGGTCTCTCTCTGTGTTGTGTATTTAATAGCAAGATAATAGCAATAAACTGGTATAGTCAAAGTTTAAGTAAAATTTAGACTGTGTAGATAATACTAAAATTTAGAATGGAGAAATAATTTTAAATGCAATTAATTCAGTGCTACATAGTATTGAACACTTGAGCAATGTTTTCCTTTGGGGAAGGACCTATATACATATATATGCCGTAGGCTATTTAACTTCATGGAAATAATTATCAAGAATACTTTAGCCAAATTGTTAACTACTTAACTCATAAGAGATGGTTTTTAATGTTTTAGAAGCCAAGGATTTAGACATATAATGTAGCTTTGTGCAGAGTGACAACTTTTGTTATTGCTAAGATAATGCATCATCTTTGATATGAACAATAGTAACATATATATTATGGTTATTAAGTAGTGTTTTATGAGATAAATAACATTGTAACATACTGTTTAACTTTGTATGGAAAATATGATGGGTTTTAATTGTATCTAAAGAATATAAGTACTATCTGAAAATTCTTTTGTGTAGGCAACATTCTATTGGCCTGACACATCAGTCAAGTCCCATGTTATGTATCCTTTTGTTCATGCTTCCATTTAAAAATTAATACATGCAGTTGAAGACTTTGGTCACTGAAGTTGAAATTACACACACACTAGAAAAAGATTTAGGTAATTTCCTGACATGAAAACACCAACCGCTGTTCCTTGGTTAACCAATGATTAACCAGTTTTTAGAAGAATCAATGCTAGGTATGCTTAGGAAGCCCTAAGTGTCTAGGGTTTTCTTGGTTTTAAATGGCTGAAGTCTGGTCCAGCAGTCAGAACCTAAATATAGACTTTACTGCTGACTCTCATACTACTTACCTTTGTGCCATTAGTTTCCAGGTCTGTAAAATGAGGGAAATTGAGCTATTTGAATTTTAAGATCTTTTCTAGTTCTCAGACACTGGGTATAAGCTAGTGGTTTTCTTTTTAATTATCTGAGGAATATAGAGATGTTCAAATCATTCTTTCAGGCTTATTGAATTTATATATTAACAAGACAATGTTAATGTTAATATTATTAATCTACAACAAGGTTAATGCATAGGCCTGTTTAAAATCACATGAAAGAAGCAAATAATTTTATCAAAACCTGGCTAACCATTTGAATACCCCTATGTTAGCACATGCATACCACAACATCTGGTATAGGTGACAAGAAGAATGCTGATTTTACTGTTATATCCCAGTGGGACACTGCTTATCTCCTTTTTCTAATTGAAGAGACCAGACCTCATTCCAGCCTATGAGTATTTTAGTCACACACTACCTTGGGAAGATTTTCTTTAGCTTGATTAATACTTGCTTCCAACTTTCCAAGTGAGATAATTTATGAAACAATGTACTCTTTTAAAGCAATTAGCCCTATTTACTCCTGATAGCACAACAATTCATTTATTCTTTAATTTAAGGGCAAGAAGTAAAATATGTGGGCACTTTTGTAGCCATGGATATTTAAGCTGAGCTTAGGTTAGAAACTTAAAACAGTTTTGCCTAATCAGTAAAACTAAACTTGTAATAATTAGAAAATCTTATCAATGGTTTTCACCATAATTTACCATAGGCAGCTAGCTACAAGTGGATTGTAATTAAGTGGGCCACAATTTAACAGAAAGAATGGCATGGTAGAAAGAGAACAGCATCAAGGGTAACATATGATTCATGGTTCCAGTGCTAATAATGACAAGTTTTATTATCAGAAGCACACACCCCTTTCAGATTGTTAATGAAATGAAAGGGAAAAGGAACACTGGGTTGCAGATGTTGCACTCAGTTCTCTACCATATCCTGATACATTCCAATAATGATACTATTCCTACTAGGTACCTCTTGTATCACTGTACATATTAAATGGTGTAAAAAGTTCAATCTTTGGAGCTAGACAGAGCTGAGCTCTAATCTAAGCTCTGCCACTTCTAAGCTAGGATAGTTTTTCAGTCTCTCTGATCCTCATTTCTTCCCTTTAAAAATGGACCTAATCATACCCAATTATCAGGGTTGCAATATTCAGTCATTGGTATAATTGATAATAATGCAATGAGATGTCACATGTGAAAGTACTTTTAAAATTTAAAGCTATTTAACATATAAAAGTATTAAATGCTTATATTACATAATTTCCAATTTCTTAGTTATATTGCTGTCTTTAGAATTGGCAAGCCTTGATTTGCCTATTTTTATTATCCTTTTATAATATGTCTTATCACTTTCTACTGAACCATTTAACAAAAATTGCAGAGATGCATATAAGGGAAAGTATGGGATTTGAATTTGGGGAAGAAATAGACTGTGAAGGCTTTTAGGATTCTTGACCATAGGTGAAATAATACTATTTTATTTTCAATAAATCTATGTAACTAACCTGTAGAAGCATCAAACTTCAGGATATAGGGAGACAAAAACATTATCATATAGATTTATTTTACTTTTTAAAAAGATTATTATTTTTAGAGAGAGGGGAAGGGACAGAGGCAGAGAGGGAGAGACATATCAATGTTTGGTTGCCTTTTACCTGCCTCTAGCTACAGACCTGGCTGGAGACCTGGCTTGCAACCTGGTTATGTGTCCTGGCTAGGAATTGAACGAGCAACCTTTGGGTTTGCAGGCCAGCGCCTTATCTACTGTGCCACCAGCCAGGGCTTACCATACGATTTAAAGTGAAAATATATTAGTACCAAAACAGGATAGATTTTTAAATAAATTGCTTAACTGAAGTCTTATGAATTGCAGCAAACCATACCAAGGAATAAGATAATTATGAAAGCAAGCTAAAAGAAACCAATGAACTTTGGTTTTTCTATCAATGAGATAGTTTTCTTGCAAGATGAGATATTTCATTACAAACTGTTACTGGCTTTTGATTTGCAAAAAACTGAGATATTGGAGTCAGGTTCAACTCAACTTACCTTTCTAGGAAGAATTGTTTTTGGGGCAACTCACATTTATCTGAGGGGCATTTTCAATTACAATGAACATTCTCTTAAAAATTTACTGTGTTCTGTTACCATATGAGAGTCACATTTTATTGGAGTATTTATCTCAGTGACCAGGTACAGCTAACAAAGACATTATTCTCAGCATGGTTAGAGGGGGTATTCCATCCTCAATAACAGTGGCTTTTACCCTTATATATCATCATTGGGTGGAAAAAGGTAGGAACAAAAGGTAACAAGTCAAGAAAATTAGGTCTTAGAAAGGTAAAGAGTAGAATGTAAGATTGTCTGGATGGAACTTCTTTGGCATCATTAAAGAGCCAAGAAATAAGCTATTTCATTTGCATTTGAGCAATTTGGGAGATGACACTATTGTATTGAACATGTAGTACTTTATTTTAATAACTAAAAGCAGTTTGTGTCCTCTGTAGTTTAGATTTTTTTTTTTTAAAGTGAGGCTCAGAGAAGTTTAAAATTTGCTGAAAGTAATAACTAATAAGCATAAGGAATTAAGATTTGAATCTAGGCATTTCCATCTCCAAAGGGTCATATACAGGTCTCTACAGCTACTAGTGCTGCATATAACAATCTTAACTGCCTAACAATAAGTTCACACTGCCAGGTATGTTGTATAGAAGAGCTACATGTAGAATATCCAGTCCTGAGCTTCTATGTATTTATGTTTTTATTCATTTTGAGCTGTTTGAATCAGACTTTACAGACATATTTCTTCCACAAATCCAATATGTTTTCTATGGTTTTCCTATATCTTACATTTAAAATTTATGCAAATTAGACTTTTAGAACTGGCAGTAACTAGCAAATAAGACCTCTAGCACTTACTGTATTTTCCAGATACTTGCAGCTACTTACCCTCAACCAAAATTCTTTCATTGCAAATAAATAAGATCTTACTATTGAGGTACCAAAATTGACTTCTAGAAGCAAGAATGTGGGAATCTTTCATATTAAGAGGAAAAAGAGGGAAAGCAACAATGTTATTTCTGAGGTACTGTGATCCTACAATTCTGACACCCAATGTTCCTGGCTGAGAAGTGGGAGAGCTCTCTGCCAGTACAACAAAAAGGTGAAAGATGCCTCCAATCTGGAGTATGGATTGTTGATTACTAATGAGTTGGTCTGGTTGCTGTGAGGCCAGAATAGCCTCTCACATTTAAAAAAATACATTTTTAAAAAATTTATTATTTTTAGAGAAAGGGGAAGGGAGACTGGCAGAGAGGTATAGAGACATCAATGTATGGTTGCCTTTCACCTGCCTCCAGCTAAGGACCTGGCTGGAGACCTGGCTTGCAGCCTGGTTATGTGCCCTGGCTGGGAATCGAACCAGCAACCTTTGGGTTCGCAGGCTAGCACCTTATCCACTGTGCCACCAGCCAGGATGCCTCTCACGATTTATTTTTTTTTTTAATTTTTTTTATTTCATTATTTTTTAGAAAGAGGGCAAGGGAGAGATGCAGAGAGACATCAATGTATGGTTGCCTTTCACTTGCCTCCAGCTACAAACCTGACTGGAGACCTGGTTTGCAACCTTGTTATGTGCCCTGGTTGGGGAATCGAACCTGCGAGCTTTGGGTTCGCAGGCCAGCACCTTATCCACTGGGCTACCAGCCAGGGCCGCCTCTCACAATTTAAAGAGACATACCTAAACTGGACAATCAATCAAAGGAGGACACATCTTTAGCATATTACCTGAATGGATTCTGTTTAAAAGAGGCAGCCACAAATTAGAATTTTTTTGTATTATTATTATTATTTTTCATACAAGTGACTGTAAACCTACTTTTGGCCCACCCTGTATTTCCTCTATTATTGTTTGCTTCTTACATAAGCAACAATGCACAAATCAAAGAATAAGGTACAGGTATTTTGGTTATATAACTTGAGTGTTTGATATACAGTATATTAATGTGCTTCCCTTAAGCTTTTGCTATTTTTATGTTGCTTTCTTATTTAGGGAAGGGGAAGTAAAGTATAGATTGAAATAGTCATGAATACAAACCAAATACTAAAATCATTGATCACCATCAAGTAATATTGCACAGCATCATTACCAAATTACTGTGCCTGTACATACATACACACACACACACATTTCTCATTCCTTTTCCCATTTTATTTAATTTTATAGCACTTAATACCATCTGCCTTACTTTATACTTACTCATTTATTTTTATCTTCCTCAATAAATATAACTTCATATTTGTTGTATTCACTGCTCCAGCCACAGTGTTTAAGAGAGTGACACAAAGTAGATTGATTGAATGGATACATGGGACTTGTTCACTAATTTGCCTCTAACTAGGCATCATTTAACAATACAGCCAGACTTAGAACCCAGACCTCCTGACTTACTATGCTGTACTCTGTACACCATTCTTATAGCTGATCAATGGAAGATAATTCCCCCCTCTAGGAAGGTGAGAATAGGGTTATAGAGGCAATGTATGTAATGAAAAGATCACTCATTGAAGATTATTTGAAGACTATTGACTTATATAGTAACTTTTCCTATTAAAAGTTAATTTTCTTGCCATGGCCAGGTGACTCAGTTGGTAGTTGGTTGGAGTGTCATCCTGTATGGCAAAAGGTTAGGGCACATACCTAAGTTGTGGGTTTGATCCACAGTTAGGCACATATAAGAGGCAACCAAAAGATGTTTCTTTCTTACTTTGATCTCTCTCTCTCTCTCTCCCCCACTCTCTTTCCCTCTCTCTCTCCCTCTCTCAAATCAATAAAAACATATACTTTGGTGAGAAAAAAAAAAGTTAATTATCCTAAGTCTGAAAGAGAGAGAGAAGCTAGTGATACATAGCTTCAATATTTGGTAGTATAGATATTAGATTAGTTAAGCATCAATATATTCCTAAGACCTTTACTGTTAAATAATACTTTCTTATCTCTGCACTGGCTGTGATGAGTGTATTGCTGTATGGGTCTTTGGTCAAGATATAATAAGGTAAAATGACCTCTAAAAATTTATTGTACTGCTAGAAAATAAAAATTTATGTGTCTGGACAATAATGGGTAGACCTTGAGGCTTAATGTGAAACTATCTTTTTAAAAGAAAGATCATGATGTAGAAAAGGAAGACTTGAATTTTATGGTACATCATAATTACCTGAGGATCTTGTTCAAATGTTGATTCAAACACTAGGTAATTCTGAAGCACATATTCACATTCCAATAATTTTAGCTACAGTGAAGGAGAATGGCCATCAAAAAAACAGAGTCCAACTTTAGGTATCTGAAATATAAACTGATATACTCAAATCCCCAAAAGCCCTTAACTACTTTATAATTAGTTGTTTAAACCTTCCATTTGCATGCACTTGTTTGCTTGTATATCTATTGTCTGAGGTTCTATACAAAATTATGTATCTATTATCTGAAGTTCTATACAAGATTGTAAGCTCCTCAAAAGGGCTCTTTACATTGTAAATCCAGCACCTAAGTACAGATGCTCAGTAAATATTTCAATGAATGAATGAATGAATTCTCTACCTTTCTCTAAGTGGCAAATATTGGGGAGAATTTGGCTCAAGCTATTTCATTCACCTACTTATTATCTGGACATAAAATTGTTATAAATTTAGGGGTTATAGAGAAGCTTTGTAATGTTTTCTGAGAAGAGAACTCATCTGTTTCTTCTACCCCGTATTATCACTCTCTCATATCAGTTTAATGGATTATCTTTTTTAGAAAGTAATTGTACTCTGACTTTATGTAGATTGAAGAAGGGGCTGAGAAGATGTTTTTATTAGTTTCAGGTATGTCTCATAGCAGTGAGACAATTATGTAGTTTATGAAGTAGCCCCTTTAATTCAAGGACCCATCATACATAATATAATAATATTATTGAGTATATTCCCTATGTTGTACTTTATAGCCCAAGGCTATTTTGTTACTACCAATTTATACTTTAAATTTTTTTTTTCAATTTTAGTTTACTTTTGATATTATTTTGTATTGCTTTCAGGAGTACAGCATAGTGGTTGGTAATTGTACTTCACAAAGCGTTCCTTTGATATTTCCAGTAACTCTTTGGCACCATACATAGTTATTACAATATTACTGACTATATTCCCAATGCTGTACTTCACACCCCCATGACTGTTTTGTAACTACTAATTTGTATTTCTTAGTCTCTTTAATGTTTTCACCTCCCAATTCCCCCTCTCATCTTGTAACTCTTAGTTTGTTCTCTGTATCTATGAGTCTGTTTCTGTTTTGTTTATTTACATTATTCTTTAGAGGCCACATGTAAGTGAAATTATATGGTATTTGTCTTTCTGTGACTTACTTAGCGTAATATACTCTAGGTCCATTTAGTTGTTGCAAATGGTAACATTTAATTTATTTTTATGGCAGAGTAATATCCCACTGTGTATATGTATCACTTCTTTAGCCAGTCATCTATTGATGGGCACTTGAATTGCTTCAATATATTTGTTGGCCATTGTAAATGATGTTGTTGCAATGAGCATATGATGCATTTATCTCTTCTAATTAGTGTTTTGTATTTCTTTAAATATATACTCAGAAGTGGAATTACTGGATCATATGGTAGTTCTATTTTTACTTTTAGGAGATACAACCATACTGTTTTCCATAATGGCTGCATCAATTTGCAAACCCACCACAGACTACATCAATTATTGATGCATTTATGTGCATATGTTTTGAATAAGTATAAATGCCTATAGCCATACATATATATGTATATATTCATAAACATGATTAATGTACTCATAAACATGATTAATGTACTAAGACATGATAAATGTATTTGGCCACTTAATTTTTCTAAGAGTCATATGATCACATCTGTAATGATCTGTAATATGACTGAATAATTATTATATAATATACACTCCTATTTATGGAGTTGGTTGATGTTTTCTTGGTGCTATTCATTGTCATGATCAGAGAAGCCACCTCTGTTCAGAATTTAAAAGTGTCTTGTCTTGGTAATTTCTATTAACTGCTATTGATAGAAAATGATATTAATCATATTAATCATTTAGTTTGCTTGCTTAAAAATTTCCAAATGTTCCAGTGATAAAGTATCTTGATCCAGCATATTTTTTTTTTATTGTTGTTGTATTACATCCATCCCCTTTTTGCTCCCCTCTGTCCCCCCACCCACCCACCCATTCCCCCCAAAGTCAATCCCACCTGTTGTCCATGTCCATGGTTCCTTTATACTAGGTTCTTGTCTAAGCTGCTCCCCATCTTTGCCTCTACCTCTCCCTCCCCCCTACCCCGTTCCCCTGACCA
>PVIW01016068.1:0-17754 GCA_004026585.1 Noctilio leporinus | reverse complement strand
ATTTATTTTAGAAACAAACAACTTCTTTCTTCTTTACTAAAGATCATGGTTGTTTTCTCCACCACTTGCTTCTTTCAGCTAGTTATCAACTTCCTTGTGTAAGAAAAATTATGGGGCAAGAGCAAATATTCTATGCTGGCTGTCCACAGCTGATTAATAAAGAAGCCACTCACTCAACCTTTTTGTCAATCGGTCTCATTCATTCTACAGTTGATTGGCTCCTTTTATTATTCAGAAATTAAGCTATTTTCAGTCTTTTGCTTTCCTTTTCCACATTGTCTCTAATATTTTGGAGTTTTCTGGAGTTCTGGACCAGGAATACCAAGCTGTCCTTTAAATCACTAGTCCCATGATTTCTGCCAACATTTTGAAGCTCATCAAACAAATCCAGTGTCTGTTTAAGTTTGGCCTGAACAATCTTTTGCTCTTGTAATTCTGCAAGAAGGGCCTGTTTAGTGCATAATTCAGTTTTATATTTCTCCTGTAACTGTTCAATTTCTTTTTGGAGAAGCTGGAATTCTTCCTCACTATAAGAATGCATCTCCTGAGATTTATCTTCTGGAAGCAAGATGTTCGGGGGAATACGCAAAATCCACTGTAAAAACAACTGCTCCATTTTGACAAAAAGGTTATCAAAATGCCCCTTCATGAAGCAAAGAAACTTTTCTGTGCATTTACGAATCTGGACTGGGCTAATCTCACAGTTTGGGATGCCATCCAGCTTCTTCAGAATAACCTGTTCAACAGCCTGCATCACTTCAAATAGGTAGTCTTGAAACGCAATGTAGATCCTGAGCATGCAAGTTTGTGGTGTGAAGCCAAAGAACTGGGCCTCATAGGTCATTGGGTCGACAGACATCTTGGCTTATTTTGCTGTTAATTTTGATTGTGAAAAATCGAGGAACCAGGAGGGTGATAAATTCGATTAAACAGTGGCTTCCTGCCGCCTCCTTTAAACCACTTCTTGTTACTAGAGCTCGGCGAAGCGGATGGATCTCCAAAATTCCTTGATTTATTTCTTGATCTCATTGTTAACCCATTCATTATTTAATAGCATGCTATTCAGTCTCCATGTATTTCAATGTTTTTGGTTTTTTTCTTTCTAGTTTCAACCCATTGTGATCTGAAAAGATGCTTAGTATGATTTCTATTTTGTTGAATTTGATGAGGCTTGTTTTGTGGCCTACCATGTGGCCTATCTTTGAGAATGTTCCATGTGCATTTGAAAAGAATGTATATTGTGCTCCTTTGGGGTGAAAAGTTCTTTATATATTAACTCAGTCCATTTGATGTAGAATGTTCAATGGCACAATATCCTTGGTGTTTCTTTGCTTGGAAGATCTGCCTATTGTTGATAATGGGGTGTTAAAATCCCCTATTATTAGTGTGTTGCTGTCCATATTCTTCTTGATGTTTTCCAAGATTTCCCCTATATACTTGGGAGCTCTTATGTTGGATGCATACATATTTACAAGGGTTTTTTCTTCTTGATGGATTGTTCCCTTAAGTATAATGAAATGCCCTTATTTGTCTCTTTTTATGGCATTTGTTGTAAAATCTATTTTGTCTGTCTATTTTGCCATATAAGTATGGCTACCTCAGCTTTTTTTCATTTTTTCATTTACTTGAAATATTTTTCTATCCCTTCAATTTCTGCCTGTGGAGATCTTTTGCTCTGAGGTAGGTATCTTATAGACAGCATATATGTGGGTGATGTTTTCTTATCCATTCAGTGACCCTATGTCTTTTGATTGACATTTAATCCATTTACATTTAAGATTATTATTGATAGTTATTTATCCATTTACATTTTCCTCCTTTGTACCTGTGTTCCTCTCTGTCTCTCTGGTTCTTCATCTTTTTAAAGCGGACCCTTTATCAACTCTTCCAATGCTGGTTTGGTGGAGGTGTATTCTGTTAGCCTTCTTTTGCCTGGGAAACTTTATTTCCCCTTCCATTTTGAATGATAGCCTTGGTTGTGGGCCTTTGTTTTTCATGGCTTAGAATATTTTTTGCTATTCCCATCTGACTTGTAGTGTTTCTATTGAGAGATCAGCTGATAACCTTCTCAGAGCACCCTTGTATGTTATTAGCTATTTCTCTTTTTTTGCTTTTAGGATTCTCTCCTTGTCTTTGAATTTTGCCATTTTAATTATGTTGTGTCTTGGATTGGGCCTGTTTGGGTTCATCTTCACTAGGACCTTCTGTGCTTCCTGAACTTGAGTGATGTTTTCATTCATCAAGTTAGGGAAGTTTTCTGTCATTACTTTTTCAAGCAGGTTTTCTATACTTGGTTCTTTTCTTCTCCTTCTGGTATCCCTATGATATAGATAGTATTGTGTTTCATGTTGGCCTGCAGCTCTCTTAAAACCTCTTATTTTTTTCTTTTTCTTTTTTTTTTCATTTTGTTGCACTGTTTGGGAATGTTTTTCTATATTGACCTCCAGTTCACTAATCTGGTTCTTTGCTTCCTCTAGCCTGCTTTAGATTCTTTCTATTGTATTTTTCAATTTGGAAATTGTATTATTCATTTCCTCCTTGCTATTATTAACAGTTTCTATGTTCTTTATGATGCTGGTATTTTTCTCAATAAGTTCCCTGGAGTTCTTTGTAGTTCTTCTGGAGTTCCTCATAGTTCTGGAGTTGTTTGTAATTTTCTTTGAGCTCATTGAGCATTGAGCTGCTCTATCTTCATTATTTTGATTTCCATGTCTGATAGTTTGTTTGCCTCCATTTCATTTAGCAGTCTTTCTGGAGATTCTTCCTTTCCTTTTGATTAAGGTTTTTTTGTCTCCCATTTATGTGACTCTTCCTCTTTCTGCTTTTTTGATTGGGCACAATGAATTCTTGTCTTTTTTTTTTTTTCGCTGTGATCTTCTGTCAGGTAGAGACTCACTTTCTTTATTTCCTGGATCCACTTCTAGTGATGTCAGGTCATGTTCCCCTCTGAGCCTACTCAGCCTGTTTGTGTTTACCAGAGATCCACTGTCTTTGTTTCCTTCAATTTTAATTCATTTAATCTGTGATCAGCTTTTGAGTGTAGGCAAATTGGACAGGACCTGTTAAATTAGTTGTAATCCAATCAATCTGTGATCAGAGGTCAGGCTTAAGTACTGTTGGGAATGGCAGATTAATTCAGCTTTTACTTCAATTAATCTGTGATCAGTGGTCAGACTTAGGCACACTGGAGGGGCAGATTGATTCCTGTAGGTGGGGACATCACTTCCACTCAGGCTGACAATGTTTGCTGTAGAGTAGTCTGCCTGCGGTGTAGGGGAGGAGTCAGCACCGGGATATGGCGGGCTTCTTCCTTGTTTCTCTTCTCAAAGCCTTCACCCTAAACTCTCCATAGGCATCTTTAGACCATTCTGCGTTTTCTTTGCTGTAATCCAGGGCAAGATGGTGCCAATGTATTTTTGTGCATTGGTCGCTTTAGTAATTCTGTCTTTAGCTGTCTCAGTCTAGTAGGCCTTGCAGCTTTTCATTTTTCAGAGTTGGATGTTGTTTTATTTTCAGCTGTGTTGCTGTAGTCTGGGAAGCCCAACTGGGTTTTAGACTACACCTTTTTCAGGTGAAATCCTGGTTCTAGTTCCTTCAGATGCTACCAGTGGGAGCCCAGCTAGTCCTCTTGCATCTCCACACTTCCCACCAATCATGTTGTGATGCAAAGGCCTCTTCTGCTCTGTCTGTAGTTGTAAGGCTTCTCTCCTGCTGGTGTTCTGTTGATTATTCCTGATAATTTCTCTCCAGTTAAGTTGTAATTCCAGGTGGAGGTGTAATTCCACCTAGGATCTCTAAAATATTACTTTAAAATTATAAGTGGATATTAAAATTTTCCAAATGCTATTTTTAATAATTAGGAGAGTTTAATGATTATCTTTGGGTTTATTGATTTGATGAATCACATTAGTTCTTTTCCAGATGCTGACAAAATCTTACATCCCTGGCCTCATTTTCAATTAATTATGCTATATAATTAGATTTTTTATTTTCTTTTTAAAATTCTTGTGTATTCTACTACAGTTGGCCCCATTTTTCCCTTTTTCCCTCTTTAACCCAGTCCACCTCTCACTCCCATAGTCCTCTCTCACACTGAGGTTATGGGTCATTCATACGTGTTTTTAAAATCATATTTTATTAATTATGCTGTTACAGTTGACCCAAATTCTTTTCCCTTTGTTCCCCTCCACCCAAGACCCCCAATTCCCCCTGCAGACACAGCCCTCTTAGTTCATATCCATAGGTAAGTTCTCTGATTTCACCCTTTCCTCTATTATTCTTAACTTCTCTGTATCTTATATGTATCAATTATGTTTCCTAACCCATGCACCATTTCCCCATTTCATCTCTTCTGCCTCCCAGCTGATAAGCCTCCTAATGATCCCCATACCTATTATTCTGGTCCTGTTCTGGTTGTTTGCTTAGTTTATTTTGTTTTTATTCTTATTTTTTAGGTTCTGTTGATAGTTGTGAGTTTGTTGTCTTTTGACTTCATAATTTTGAACCTCTTTTTCTTAAATGTCTTTTTTACATTTCATTTAATAAGAGCTTGGTGATGATGAACTCCTTTAGCTTTACCTTGTCGGGGAAGCATTTTATATGCCCTTCATTCCTAAATAATAGCTTCACTAGATAGATTAATCTTGATTGTAGGTCCTTGCTTTTCATCATTTTGAATACTTCTTGTCAATCCCTTCTTGCCTGCAAAGTTTCTTTTGAGAAATCAGCTGATAGTTTTATAGGAACCCCTTTGTAGTGAACTCATTTCTCTTGCTGCTTTTAAGATTCTTTATCTTTAATCTTTTACATTTCAATTATAATGTGTCTTAGTGTGATCCAATTAGAATCTAGCTTGTTTGAAACTCTCTTTGCTTTCTGGATTTGTATGTCTATTTCCGTCACACAATTTGGGAAGTTTTCCTTCATTGTTTTTTCACACAAGTTTTCAATTTCTTGCTCTTCCTCTTCTCCTTCTGACACCCCTATGATTTAGGTGTTGGCATGTTTAAAGTTTTTCCAGAGGTTCCTAAGCCTCTCCTCATATTTTCAGTTCTTGTTTCCTCTTTCTGCACTGGTTGACTATTTATTTCTTCCTTATGTTTCAATTCATTGATTTCAACCCTGGTTTCCTTTCCTTCACCACTGGTTTTGTGCAGATTTTCCTTCATTTCATATAGCCTAGTCTTCACTTCTTCCCTTCTGCATTTGCTGTACTTAAGCATATCTATCAAGTCTGTGAGCATCTTTATCACCAGCATTTAAATCTGTGCATCTGTTAGGCTGGCTCTCTCTTTGTCTGTTAGGTTGGCTATTTCTTCATTGCTTAGTTTTCCCACTGGGACCTTGATCTGTTCCATTTATTGAGACATAGTTCTCTGTCTACTCAACTTGACAGACTCCTGTGTCTGCCTCTGTGTCTTATGCAGAGCTGTTGTACCTGTTACATTGTAAGGGGAAAAGCCTTAGGTATTTGTCAGTACATGTGGCCCATTTCACTATGATATTGCACTGTATGTGGGAAAGGAGTCTGAGAGGGAACAATACTTCTGCTCAGCACTTGCCCCTTTTCCAAACATTCCTCCCACTTCCTCTATGGGGCTGGTGCTTCTCTAGCTGTTGCCCTGGCCATGGTTCCCAGAGTGGATAGGTATGTAAATGTTCCAGGACCATGGAGGCCTCTAAACAAACAGAATCTGCTGAGGGACTGGCAGTTTCTTCCTCCACTCCAGCCTCCACTGTTTTTCACAGTCAGAAGCAATATTGCTTTACACAACCCCCGATTCCCCACCCCCATTGCTGGAACCTTGGGTAGATGTATCTATTTTTGGTTGTGGAGGGAGATGCAGTGTGTCTACCTATGCTTCTGTCTTGGATTATCTCTTCATACATGTTCTTTGACTAATCTTGTCCCCTTATTTCCACTACCCCCCCCCCACCCTCAACCCCTCTGGCAGCTGACAGTCTGTTCCTTATTCCATGTCTGTGGTTTTGTTTTGCTCATTATTTTACTTTTTTCATTAGATTCTTCTTATAAGTGAGATCACATGGTGTATGTCTTTCAGCAAATAAGCTGAATATGCAAAAATAAGCAAAAATGCGTATTTCATTGAGCATAACAGTCTACAGTTCCAACCATGCTGCTGCAAAAGATAGGAATGTCTTCTTTCTGTTGCTTATTATTCCATTGAGTAAATGTACTACAGTTTTTTAATCCAGTCACCTACTGATGGTCATTTAGGCTGTTTCCAACTTTTGGCTATCAAAAAGAGTGCTCCAATGAAGATAGGGGTGCATATGTTTTTTCAAATTTGTGCTTTGAGATTCTTAAATTATACTCTAGCACTAGAATTGCTGGGTCAAAAGGCAGTTCCATTCTTAATTTTTAAAAATTCCAGCCCTGGCTGGTAGCACAGTGGATAAGGTGCTGGCCTCCGAACCCAAATGTTGCTGGTTCAATTCCCCAGTCAGGGCACATAACCAGGTTGCAAGCCAGGTCTCCAGCCAGGTCCGTGGCTGGAGGGAGGTGAAAGGCAACCATACATTGATGTTTCTCTCCCTTTCTGCCTTTTTCTCTTCCTCTCTCTCTCTCTCTCTCTGGAAATAATAAGTGAAATTTTAAAAAGCAATTTAATTTCTTAAATAAATAAATAAAAAATAAAAATTCCATACTGTTTTCCATAGTGGCTGAACCAGTCTGTATTCCCACCAAAAATGCACTAGGGTTCTTTTTTTTTTTTTTTTTTTTCCCTGCATCCTTGCCAATACTTGCTGTTTATTGATTTTTTGATGATAGGCATTTTGGCAGGTGTGAAGTGATGTCTCATTGTGGTTTTAATTTGCATCTCTCTAATGGCTAGTGATGTTGAGCATCTCTTCCTATGTCTATGGGTCCATTTTATGTACTCCTTGGAGAAGTGTTTATTTAGGTCTTTTGCCTATTTTTTAATTGAATTGTTTGTCTTGCTGATGTTTAGTCATTTGGGTTCTTTATATAATTTGGAGATTAAACCCTCATCCAATGTATCATTGGCAATGTGTTCTCCCATACGGTCAGTTCCCTTTTCATTTTGCTGATGGTGTCTTTAGCTATACAGAAGCTTTAATTTTATGTAGTTCCATTTATTCATTTCTTTATTTTCCTTGTCCTAGAAGATATATCAGTAAAAATATTGCCATGTGAGAGATATGAAATTTCACTGCCTATATTTTATGGCATGATAAGTTATCACCTAATTCAGGTTTTATGCTTCTTCTTGATTCAGTTTTGAAAGATTATATGTTTCTAGAAATTTGTTCATTTTATCCAGGTTGTCAAATTTCTTGGCATATAATTGTTAGTAGTAATTACTTACAATCCTTTGTATTTCTGTGGTATCAGTTGTAATTTCTCCTGTTTCATTTGTGATTTTATTTATTTGAGTCCTCTCTCTTTTTTCTTGGTCTTATTAAAATCTTGTCTATATTGTTTATATTTTCAAGAAACAGCTCCTGGATTCATTGATTTAAAAAAATTGTTCTTTAGTCTCTATGTCATTTAATTCTGCTCTGATCTTAATTATTTATTCTATACACTCTGTACTTTGTTGTTGTTCCTCTACTTCTTATAGATGTAGGGTTAGTTTGTTAATTGAGATTTCTGTCCTTTTCAGGTTGACCTATAATGCTATGAACTTCTCTTTTGGGACTACCTTTGCTGGTCCCATAGGTTTTGGGCTGTTGGGGATATTTTTGCACTTGTTTCTAGCAACTTTCTATTTGTTCCTTGATCTCATTGTTAACTTATTTATTATTTTATAGCATGCTATACAGTCTCAATGTATTTAAATGCTTTTTCCTGGAGGTTGGTTTCTAGTTTCAAGCCTTTGTGATCTCAAAAGATGCTTGATATTATTTCAGTTTTCTTAAATTTTTGAGGCTTGTTTTGTGTCTTACCATGTGGTCTATCTTTGAACATTTTCTATGTGAATTTTTAAAAAATGTGTATTTTGCTTCTTTGGGGTGAATGGTTCTGTATATATCAATTAAGTTCATTTGCTCTAGAGTGTTGTACAATGCCACAATATCCTTGTTAATACTTTGCTTGGAAGATCTCTCCATTGTTGAAAATGGGGTGTTAAAATCCCCTACTATGAATGGGGTTGCTATTGATATCTTTCTTGAAGTCTTCCATGATTTTCCTTATATATTTGGGTGCTCCTATGTTGGGTGCATTTAGTTTACAAGGGCTGTATCTTCTTGATGTATTGGTCCCTGAAATATTCTGTAGTATCCTTATTTGTCTCTTTTTATGACCTTTGTTTTGAAATTTAATTTGTTTTTTTTAATAAAAGAAATATCTTTATTAAAGCAATTTTCACCAAAAGTATAACATATTAATATGTATTAAATAATGTTTTCTTCATCATCACACTAAGCACCATTAACCAGGGTTTTTTTTCAAACAGAAAACAAGATATCTTCATCTTCTGAACTATCTTTATTTTTTTTCTTAAATATATTTTATTCATTTCGCTATTACAGCTATTCCAATTTCCCCCTCCTTTCACCTCCTCCATCCAGTATCCACATTTCCTTCAGCAATGTGCCCCTTAGTTCATGTCCATATGTTATGCATATAAGTTCTTTGGCCTCTCCATTTCCTTTATTCTTAACATCCCCCTGTCTATTCTGTAACCACCAATATGTAATTTTCTCTTCTTTCACATCCAGGCAATTCACCATTTAATTACTGCCTTCTGTCAGCCTCTTAAATCATATTAACACAGTTTTCTTTTCATTATTTCAAAATGCCTACATTAATTCATTTGTTTAAAGAATTACTCTTTTAAGTAATATGAATTGCTATATTATCAAACAACACATGAAAAAATAGATTTGCACACATACATATCTTTACCCATATTTAAAGTACATACTGGATTTTGAAGAGTTAATACAAAAAAATTAAAATATGCCAGTAGCTTGTATAATTATTACATGTTAAATTATAATATTTTAGATATAGTGTAGCAAATTAAGCAGTTCTTTTCTTCTTTAATACTTATTTTACTCTGGAATGCTATTTTTATGAAATATATTACAGAAATGGTGTATTGAAGAACTCACTTTTGTGAAAGTTGTCCTAGAGACAGTGCCAAACCCATAGTAAAAAAGTGAATTTGGTTTTTGAGTCAGATCCTCCCCATTCCAATAACACAACTCAACTTTATTTTAAGCTACTGGAACTACAACTTATTATTTTTGGAGTTTTCCATCTTAAATAGTAGATTGGTTTTTGTTGTTGTTGTTATTGTTGTTGTTGTAGTACACAGGTCTTACTTCTTTCAATACCTTCTGTTTTTCCACTACATGTGTTTTACAAGTTGAAGTCTTCAGAAATAATGGCACTTGCAGTACTCAGCTGGTCCCCAGAGTAGAAATTATTATATCTACTAAGTTGAGATAACAAGATCATTTCATTTTATTTATTTTTAAAGACTTTATTTATTATTTCCAGAGAGAGGGGAAAGGAGAGAGGGAGAGAGGGAGAGAAACATCACTGTATGATCACCTTTCACCTGCCTCCAGCTATGGACCTGGATGGAGACCTGGCTGGAGTCCTGCCTTGCAATCTGTTTGCATGCCTAGCTGGGAATCAAACCAGTGACCTTTAGGTTTGCAGGCCAGTGCCTTATCCACTTTGCCACCAGCCAGGGCTCACCTTCCATTTTGAATGAAATCCTTGCTGGTTAGAATAGTTTTGGTTGTAGACTTTTGTTTTTCATTGCTTGAAATACTTTTTGCCATTCCCTTTTGGCTTGTTGTGTTTCTGTTGAGAAATCAGCTGATAAACTTAGTGGACCTTCCTTGTATATTAGCTGTTTCTCTCTTCCTGCTTTCAGGATTATCTCGTCGTCTTTGAAATTTGCCATGTTAATTATGATGTGTCTTGGAGTGGGCCTATTTGGATTCATCTTCATTGGGACTCTCTGAGCTTTCTGAGCTTGCATGACTTTTTCTCTCTTCAATTTAGGGAAGTTTTCTGTCATTACTTTTTCAAACAGGTTTCTATTCCTTCCTCCTCTTCTTTTCCTTCTGGTATCCCTATGATATAGATAGTATTGTGTTTCATGTTGTCCTGCAGCTCTCATAAAACCTCTTCATTCTTTTTCAGTCTTTTATCATTTTGTTGCACTGCCTGGGAATTTTTTCTATATTGACCTCCAGTTCACTAATCTGATCCTCTGCCTGCTTTTGATTGCTTCCACTGTGTTTTTCAATTCAAAAATTGTATTCTTCATTTCCTCCTGGCTCTTATTGATAGTTTCTATGTCCTTTTTAATGCTAGTGTAGTTCTCAGTAAGTTCCTCATAACTTCTTTCCTGGAGTTCTCTGTAGTTCCCCTGGAGTTGTTTGCAGTTTTCTTTGAACTTACTGAGCTTATTGAGCTTCTCTATCATCATTATTTTGAATTCTATGTCTGATAGTGTGCTTGCCTCTATTTCATTTTGCTCTCTTCCTAAGGACTTCTCCTTTCCTTTCACTGAGGGTTTATTTCTTTGTCTGCCCATTTTAGGTGATTCTTGTTTGTTTCTGCTTCTTGGATTGGTCTACTTTGACATACTGTCTTAGTGGTGTGACCTTTTGTGCTGTAGAGGAGCACTTTTTTTTATTTCCTGGCTCCACTGTTGGTGACATCAGCTCATGTCCCAGTCTGGGCCTACTCAGCCAGTTGGAGACTACCAGAGAACCACCTGTTTTTGTCTACTTTAGTTGTTAATACAATCAGTCTGTGAGCATGGTCAGTTTTAGGCACTTCTGGATGGGGCAGATTAACTCAGTTGTTAATTCAATCAACCTATGATCTGAGGTCAGGTTTAGGCACTGCTGGGTGGGGCAGATTAATTCCTACAGGTGGGGCTGTGGCTTCCCCTCAAGCTTCTGCCCTTTGGAGAAAAGTAGGTTGCTGGCTATATGGGGGATCAGTCAGCACTGGACTCACAGGCTGCTCCCTCAACTCTCCCCCTAAAGCCACTGACCCACACTTTCCCCATGCATGTCTTGTCTGCTCTGCCCTTTGTCTGTTGGTGCCCAGGATAGGTGGATACCACTGTATTTTTGTGCATAGTTCCTTTAAGAACTTGGTCTCTCTGTCAAGCCAGCCAAACCATTTTGCTTTTCACAGTTGGATGTTTTACTTGCAGCTTTGTTGCTGTAGGCTGGGAAGCCCAGCTGGGGATTTAGATCCAACCCTTATCAGGTGGAACCCCCGGCTGCTATATTTCTCCATTACTTCAACTGCCACCTGTGAAAGCGCAGCAGCCTTCTCTCAGTTTGGCACTTCCTACCATCCATGTTGTGATGAATTTGCCTCTTCTGTTCTGTCAGTGGTAGTAGGGCTTCTCTCCGGTTGGTGCTCTGTTGGTTATTCCAGATGATTCCTCCCCATTTAAATTGTAATTCCAGTTTAATCTTCGGAGAAGATTGGTGTAGCTCCAATTACTCCTCCACCATCTTGGTTCCTCTCTAATTTGTTTAATGTAGGTGTTGCTACCCCTGCTTAAAAAAAAAAAAAAAAAAAAAAATTCATTTGCTTGAAATGTTTTTTTTTAAACTTTCACTTTCAGTTTGTGTAGGATTTTTGTTCTGAAGTGGGAATCTTTTAGACAGCATATATAGACATTACGTATGTATGTGTGCATTATGTATGTATATTAATCCACTCAACTACCCTATGTTTTTTGACTGGAGCATTTAATCCACTTACATTTAAAGTTATTATTGATAGGTACTTATTCATTGCCATTTACTTTCTTTGTACCTGTGTTCCTCTCTCTCTTTTTCTCTTCTTAATGCAGTCCCTATAGCATGTCTTGCAATGCTGGTTTGGCGAATATTTATCTTTTCAGCCTGTTTTGTATGGAAAACCCCCTATTTCACCTTTTCATTTTAAATTGCCGGGTAGAGCAGTGTAAGTTGCAAGCCTTTGTTTTTCATTACTAGGAATCATTTTTGCCATTCCCTCTGTTTTGTAGAGGTCTGTTCAGTAATCAGTTGATAGCCTTATCAGAACTCCATTTTTTAATTTTAATTTTTTAATTTTTATTGTTGTCATATTACATCCATCCCCGTTTTTTTTTTTAAGATTTTATTTCATTATTTTTAGAAAGAGGGGAAGGGAGAGAGACATCAATGTATGGTTGCTTTTCACCTGCCTCCAGCCACAGATATGACTGGAGACCTGGCTTGCAACCTGGTTATGTGCCCTGACTGGGGAATCAAACCTGCAACCTCTGGGTTTGCAGGCCGGCACCTTACCCACTGTGCTACCAGCCAGGGCCCATCCCCTTTTGACTCCCATGTGTCCCCTTCGCCACCCAACCACTTCCACTCAAAGTCAATACCACTTGTCCATTTCCATGTTTTTTCCATACTAGTTCCTTGGCGAAGCTGCTCCCCTTCTTTGCCTCCTGCTTCCCCTCCCCCTTGCTGACTGAAGGTCCATTCATTGTATTCATGTATCTGGTTCTGTTTTACTTTGTTTATTGTGTTCATTATTGTCCTGTAATGGGTGAGATCATACGGCATTTGTCTTTTACTGATGGGCTTATTTCACTAAGTATAATACTTTCCAGTTCCATTCATGTTGTTGCAAAGTGTAGGAGTTCCTTCTTTCTTTCTGCTGTATAATATTCCATTGTGTAAATGTACCAAAGTTTTTTGATCCAATCATCCACTGATGGGCACTTAGGCCGTTTCCAGCACTTGGCTATTGTAAATGGTGCTGCTATGAACATAGGTGTACATAGGTTATTATGAATTGGTGTTTCAGTGTTCTTTGGATATAGTCCTAGTAGTGGAATCACTGGATCATAAGACAGTTCCATTTTTAGTTTTTTGAGGAGACTCCATACTGTTTTCCATAGTGGCTGCACCAGCCTAGGTTCCCACTAACAGTGCGCTAGGGTTCTCTTTTCCCCACATCCTTACCAACACTTGTTGGTAATTGTTGATTTGTTGATGATGGCCATTCTGACAGGTGTGAGGTGGTATCTTATTGTGGTTTTAATTTACATCTCTCTGATGGCTAGTGATATTGAGCATTCTTTCATATGCCTCTGGGCCCTTTGTATGTCTTTCTCAGTGAGTTGTCTGTTCAGGTCATTTGCCCATTTTGAAATTGGACTGTCGGTCTCCCTGGTGTTGAGTCGCATTAGTTCTTTAGGGCAATTATGCTTTCCCATACAATTGGTTCCCTTTGAATTTTGCTGATATTTTCTTCAGCTGAACAGAAACTTTTAAATTTGATATCGATTTGATTTCCTTTGCCCTTGGTAAAGTATCAGTAAACATATTTCTGCATAGGACATCAAAATTTTAACTGCCAGTATTTTTCTCCAGGACCTTTATGGTGGCACTGCTTATGTTTAAGTCCTTTACCCGTCTTGAGTTTATTCTGGTGTATGGTGTAAGTTGGTGGTCTAGTTTTATCTTTTTGCATGTTGCTGTCCAGTTCTTCCAACACCACTTGTTGAAGAAACTTTTTACCCCATTTTATGCTCCTTTTCCCTTTGTCAAATATTAATTGACCATAGAGTCCTGGGTTTATTTCTGAGCTCTCTATTCTGTTCCATTGATCTATATGTCTATTCTTATGCCAGTACCAGAGAGTTTTTGATGAAAGTAGCCTTGTAGTATAGTTTGATGTCCAGTATTGTGATTCACCCTACCTTGTTCTTCTTTCTCAAGATTGCTGTGGCTGTTCATGGGCATTTCTGGTTCTATATAAATTTTTGAAGTATTTTTTCTATTTCTGTGAAATCTGTCATTGTACTTTAATTGGGATTGCATTGAATCTATAGATTTCTTTGGGTAGTATGGACATTTTAATGATGTTAATTCTTCCCATCCATGAAAATGATATATGCATCAATTTATATGTATCTTCCTTCATTTCTTTCTTCAGTGTTCTGTAGTTTTCTGAGTATAGGTCTTTTACCCCCTTGGTTAAGTTTATTCCTAGGTACTTTATTTTTCCTGTTGCTATGGAAATTGGGATTTGTTTTCTAGCTTCTATTTCTGATGTTTCATTATTGGTATACAAAAATGCTTTTGATTTCTGGATATTGACTTTATATCCAGCTATTTTGCTGAATTTGCTTATTAAGTCAAGTAAGTTTTTGGTGGAACCTATAGGGTTTTGTATGTACACTGTCATATCATCTGCAAATAATGACAGTTTGACTTTCTCCTTTCCAATTTGGACACCTTTGATTCCTTTTTCTTCTCTGATGGCTATGGCTAGAACTTCCAAGACAATGTTGAACAGAAGTGGAGAAAGTGGACAGCCTTTTCTCATTCCTGATCTTAGGGGGAAAGCTTTTAGTTTTTGCCCATTGAATATGATGTTAGCTTTAGGTTTCTCATATATGTCCTTTATGATGTTGAGGTATGCTCTCTGTATTCCTATTTTGCTATGTGTTTTTATCATAAATGGTTGCTGTACTTTATCAAATGCTTTTTCAGCATCTATTGATATGATCATATGTTTTTTGTATTTCATTTTGTTGATGTGGTGTATTGCATTTCTTATTTACGAATGTTGTGCCATCCTTACATCCCTGGGAAGAAACCTACTTGACCATGGTGTATGATCTTTATAATGTACTGCTGAATCTGGTTGGCCAATATTTTGTTGAGGATCTTAGCATCTATGTTCTTCAGTGATATTGGCCTATAGTTTTCTTTCTTAGTTGTGTCTTGACCTGGTTTTGAAATTAGAATGATATTGGCCTCATAGGAAGAGTTTGGGAGTCTTCCCTCTTCCTGTATTTTTTGGTATAGGTTGAGAAGGATAGGAGTTAGTTCTTCTTTAAATGTTTGGTAAAATTCACCTGTGTATCCATCTGGTCCGGGGCTCTTGTGCTTTGGGAGATTTTGGATTACTTCTTCAATTTCACTAGCTGTTATTGGCCTATTCAGGCTTTCTGCTTCTTCTGGATTCAGTTTTGGTAGATTATACCTTTCCAGAAATGTGTCCATTTCATCCAGGTTGTCATATTTCTTGTAATATGGTTGTTTATAGTGATTTCTTACAATCTTTTGTATTTCTGAAGTATCAGCTGTGATTTCTCTTCTGTCATTTCTGATTCTGTTTATTTGTGTCCTCTCTCTCTTTTTCTTGATCAGTCTCTGGATACAGGCTTGTCAATTTTGTTAATTTTTTCAAAGAACCAGCTCCTGGACTTGTTGATTCTTTGAATTGTAGTTTCAGTCCCTAAGTTATTTAGTTCTGCTCTGATCTTGATGATTTCCTTCCTTCACTTGCTCTGGGCTTAGTTTGTGGTTGCTCCTCTAGTTCTTGCAGCTTAATGTTAGGTTGTTTTTATAAACTTCTTGCGACCTTTTTAGGTAGGCCTGTATTGCTATGAATTTTTCTCTGAGGACTGCCTTTGCTGTGTCCCATAGGTTTTGGACTGTTTTGTGTTTATTGTCATTTGTTTCCAGAAACTTTTTGATTTCATCTTTGATCTCATTGTTAACCTATTCATTACTTAAAAGCATATTATTCAGTTTCCATGAGTTAGAGTGTTTTTGGTTTTTTTCCCTTGAGATTGGTTTCTAGTTTCAAACCATTGTGAACTTTCCTATATTTGTGAAGGCTTGTCCTGTGACCTACCATATGGTCTATCTTATAGAATGTTCCATGCATATTTGACAAGAATGTGCATTTTGCTTCTTTGGGGTAAAAGATTGTATACATCAGTTAGGTCCATTTCCTCTAGAGCATTGTTGAATGCCACAACATCCTTGGTGATTTTTTGTTTGGAAGATCTTTCCATTGTTGATAATGGGGTATTAAAATCCCCTACTATTAGTGTGTTGCTGTCTATATCCTTCCTGAAGTCCTCCAAGATTTTCCTAATATATTTTGGAACTCCTATGTTGGATGCATATATGTTTACCAGCGTTATTTCTTCTTGATGGATTGTTCCCTTAAGTATTCTGAAATGTCCTTCTTTATCCCTTTTTACAGCCTTCATTGTAAAATCTATTTTGCCTGAAATAAGTATTGCTACTCCAACCTTTTTTTTCATGTCCATTTGCTTGATATATAGTTTTCCATCCCTTCACTCTCCATCTGTGTCGATCTTTTGTTCTGAGGTGGGTCTATTGAGGACAGCATATAGGTAGGTCCTGGTTTCCTATCCATTCAGCTACCCTATGTCTTTTGATTGGTGCATTTAATCCATTTACATTTAAGGTTATTATTGATTGATACTTATTTATTGGATTTTCCTACTTTGTACCTATATTCTTCTCTGTCTCCCTCTGTTTCTTCATATTTTTTAAACAGACCCTTTAGCATTTCTTGCAATACTGGTTTGATAGAGATGTATTCTTTTAGTCTTCTTTTGTTTGGGAAACTCCATATTTCTCCTTCCATTTTGAATGAGAGCCTTGCTGTGTAGAGTATTCTTGGTTGCAGACCTTTGTTTCCCATTACTTGGAATACTTTTTGCCATTCCCTTCTGGCTTGTATTGTTTCTGTTGAATAATCATTTGATAGCCTTATAGGAGCCTCCTTATATGTTATGTGCTGTTTCTCTCTTGATGCTTTTAGAATTCTCTCGTTGTCTTTGAAATTTGCCATTTTAATTATAACGTGTCTTGGAGTGAGTCTGTTTGGATTCATCCTTATTGGGCCCTCTGTGCCTCCTGAACTTGAGTAATGTTTTCACTCATTATCTTAGGGAAGTTTTCTATCATTACTTTTTTTAACATGTTTTTTATTTCTTGTTTCTCTTCTCCTTCTGGTATCCCTAGTATATGGATATTATTAGGTTTCATGTTGTTCTGTATCTCTCTTAAAACTTCTTCATTCTTGTTCAGCCTTTTTCACTCTGTTGTACTGTCTTCGAATACTTTTTTTCATTGTCCTCCAGTTTGCTGATCTAATCCTCTGCTTCTTCTAGCCTGATATTGATTCCTTCTACTGTATTCTTAAATTCAGAAATTGTATTCTTCATTTCCTCCTGGTTCTTACTGATATTTTCCATGTCGTTTTTCTTTCTTTCTTTTTTATTTTTTTTTCAATGTATGGTTGCTTTTCACCTGCCTCCAGCCACAGACCTGACTGGAGACCTGGCTTGCAACCTAGTTATGTTGCCCTGGCTGGGAATCGAACCTGCGACCTTTGGGTTCACAGGACGGCACCTTATCCACTGTGCTACCAGCCAGGGCTTTCCATGTCCTTTTTAATGCTGGTGTAGTCTTCAATAAGTTCCTTGTAGATTCACTGGGGTTCTTTGTAGTTCCCCTGGAGCTGTTTGTAGTTTTCTTTGAGCTGGATGACCTCATTGAGCTTCTCTATCATCATTATTTTGAATTCCATATCTGATAGTTTGCTTGTCTCTGTTTCATTTAGTGACCTTTTGGGGATTCCTGCTTTCCTTTTGGTGATGGACTGTTTCTTTTTCTCCCCATTTTTAGATTTCATTGTAATCCAATGAGACTGTGATCAGCTGCCAGGCTAAGAAATTACTAGGCTGGAAGGATTGATTTAGTTGTAATCCTATTGGTCTGTGATCCACCACCAGGCTCAGATGCAGCTTGGGGTGACAGACTGATTCAGTTGTAAATCAGTAAATCAGCTACCAAAATCAGGTCCTGCTGGGCAAGACAGTGAGGTTCAATTGTAAACCAATGGATCAGCCACCAGCTCAGGTGCAGTCTGGTGGGACAGATTCAGATGTAAATCAATAATCTGTTATC
>PVIW01016067.1:0-17751 GCA_004026585.1 Noctilio leporinus | reverse complement strand
AAACCCCATACTGTTTTCCACAGTGGCTGCACCAGCCTGCATTCCCACCAACAGTGTATGAGGGTTCCCTTTGCCCCGCATCCTTGCCAACACTTGTTGTTTGTTGATTTGCTGATGATTGCCATTCTGACAGGTGTGAGGTGGTATCTTAATGCAGTTTTAATTTGCATCTCTCTGATGACTAGCGATGTTGAGCATTTTTTTAAAAATTTTATTGTTGTCGTATTACATCCATCCCCTTTTTGCTCCCCTCTGTCCCCCCCACCCATCCACTGGACATTTTAATGATGTTAATTCTTCCTATCCACAAACTAGGTACATGCTTCCACTTATTTATATTTTTAGTGTATTATAATTTCCTGAGCATGGGTCTTTACCTGGCAATATTATAAACTTGATAAGATTCTATGGGAATGTCTCACTGAGTCCCTTTTTCCTGAGACGTTTTATCCAAGTGGAAGGATTTAGTTAACTACCTTTGAGGTTTTTTTTTTTTTTTTTTTTTTCATTATTTTTAGAGAGGGGGTAAAAGAGGGAGGAAGAAAGGGAGAGAAACATCAATGTATGGTTGCTTCACCTGCCTCCAGCTGAGGACCGGCTGGAGACCTGGCTTGCAACCTAGGTATGTGCCCTGACTGGGAATCGAACCAGTAACACTTGGGCTTGCAGGCCGATGCTCAATCCACTGAGCCACATTAGCCAGAGCCCACCTTTGAGTTTTAACAAAAGGTTTCATCTTCCCCACAACCCCACATGTTTTTGCCATGAAGCTGTGTTTTAGTTGGCCTTTGTAATTAAAATATCCTAATGTTACATTTTACTGAGGGAAAAGAAAAATATTACATCATTTATCCCTGTTAATAGACTGGACAACTTTATCTTCCATAGTACAAATTATTTTTAAATAAACTCAAATTTAGAGTAGTATATATTTACATGATTAATATTCTACAATAGTATAGTTTATCAAAATTAATGAACCAATTTTAATACATTACTATTAAGTAGAGACAGTATTTTATTCAGATTATTATAATTTTCACCTAATACCTCTTTATTGTTCCAGGATTCCGCCAGGATATCAAGTTACATTTAGTAACCGTCTGTGACAGCTTCTCAGACTTTCCTTATTTTTGAAGACCTTGACACTTTTGAGGAGTACTGTTAAGTATGTTGTGGAAAGTCCCCCAATTGGGACTTTTGTAATTTTTTAATGATTACACTGAGGTTATGGTTTTTTGGAGCAAGACCACAGATGTAAAGTGTCATTCTTATCACATGATATCAAAGATATATACTATCAGTTGAACTAAACTGTTGATGTTTGTCTTAAACACCTGGCTGAAGTAGCATGTATCAGGCTTTTGCAGTAAAGGGACTGTTTTTCCATGTCCCATACTTTATAAGAAAGTCAACATGTGGAGTCCACATTTAAGAGTGGGAAATTATGCTCTACCTCCTTAGTGGGAATATTTACATAAATTATTTATCATTTTTATTCATGGGAGATTTGTCTACTGTTCCATTTATTCAATTTTTCAACTGTTCATTTGAATCAATATACACATATTTGTTTAAGGTGCTAGAAAAGAAGATTTCATTCTGAAATCTCTTCTCTTGGCTTGTAGGTGGACACCATCTCAGTGTGTGTTCTCATGACCTATTCTTTGTGCACACAGAAAGAAAGAGCTCTCAGATGTCCCTTCTTATAAGGACACTACTTTCATTTGACCATGACCCTACTCCCCAGACCTCATCCCACCCTAATAATCTCCTCATGTTTCATCTCTAAGTATTATCACATTGGGAAGTGTGAATTTGGGAGCACACATATTCAGTTAAAACAGTACTCATGTATATTTATTTTATAATTTCAGTTATAATCCAGCACACCTTTTATTGTTGGTTATATATATATTTTTTTTTCAGTCTTAATCATTGGAAGCTCATTTAGTTAGCTCTTATGTTCCCATCAATGTGTGTGTGTGTGTGTGTATTTACACTTATTATCAAGCACAACAAAAGGCTACAAGTAATTCTTGCATATTTCCTGCCCCAGTCTTAACTTTAACATAAGCCCTTTCTCTAAGAAACTCTTGTCCCTTTTCTTGAGAACAGTATTAAGAATTAAAATCTGGATACTATGTGTGCTTGCTATCAATGAGCTGTTGCTGCTTTCAGACTCTTTCAGGTGACAGAGGTAGGAGATATATGGTGTACATGCTAAGTAATGTATATACACTGTCTATAAATGTTTTCATATGTAAATATTTGTTTATATTGTTATCTCAAACTCAAATTACTAAGTGAATCATTCTAATCTTCTCCCTTTGCTTATTTGCAACCTTTCATTCCAACAGGGAAAAACCTGTCTTCATTCAGTTACTTCAAGTTCTGTTATACATGTACTGTATAGTGGTTTCAGAATTATTATTCCAAACTCCTCTATTGAACAACTCTATCAAATAGGTTATATTTCCTTTTGACTTAATCTTAGATACTGAACATATTTCTAAAATTACTTAAATCACAGTATACCTACAATTTTGGGTCATCTAACCTCTTAAATACGTATTTAAAAAATTACATGCTACATTAAGCTGTAGGTTCTATGCTAAATAGCAGTGAGTTTCGACTTTTTTTTTTAATCTCATGGCACACATAAACTAATTATCAACATTCTGCAGCACACCAAAAACAATTTTTTTTGGTCAACCTGACCAAAAATAGGTATAGTTTTGATTTGTTTACATTGGATGGCTATTGGTGCATTGGCTGTAGTCATTTTCTTAATTTGACAGTCTATGGGGAAAAAGGGCAGTGCTCTAACTAAATAGCCAGGCAATGCATGTTTCATAAACATGCAGTCAAATCCAACTGTGAAAACTTCTGAGCTTATTGTTTTCTTTTTAGGGTATTAATTATTGAGTCAATATCTTTAATAAATATACAGTTAATTCAGTTATTTAATTTTCCAATGAGTTTTATAGCTTGTATCTTTCAAAGGGTTTGTCCACTTTGTCTAAATTATCAAATTTGTGGATATAGAGTTGTCACAGTATTCCTTTATTCTACTTTAAATTTCCATAGAATCAATAGTATTGACTCCTTATTCATTTCTTATATACGTAATTTATATTCCTTATCTTTTGTTTTCACTGGTTGATCAAGCCAGGAGCTTATCAATTTTATTATATTTTCAAAGACTCAGATTTCAATTTTATTATTTTTTCTATTGTTTTCCTGTTTTATTTTATATATTTATGGCCTAATTTTTTTCACTGTTAATTCTTTTAATTTTAATTTTATTGTTGTTGTTTTACATCCATCCCCTTTTTACTCCCCTCTGTCACCTTCCCAATCCACTCACTCCCCCACAAAGTCAATCCCACTTGTCCATGTCCATGGTTCTTCCATACTAGGTTCTTGACTAAACTGCTCCCCTTCTTTGCTTGCCTCTTCCTTCCCCCTCCCCCTGACCCCTCTCCCCTACCCACTGAAAGTCTATTCACTGTATTCATGCATCTGGTTCTGTTTTGCTTGTTGTTTGTTTTGTTCATTATTATCCTGAAATGGGTGAGATCATATGGTATTTGTCTTTCACTGACTGGTTTATTTCACTAAGCATAATACTTTCTAGTTCCATCCATGTTGTTGCAAAGGGTAGGAGTTCCTTCTTTCCTTTTGCTGTGTAGTATTCCATTGTGTAAATGTACCAACCAAAGTTTTTTGATCCAATCATCCACTGATGGGCACTTAGGCTGTTTCCAGCACTTGGCTATAGTAAATAGTGCTGATATGAGCATAGGGGTGCATGGGTTCTTCTGAATTAGTGTTTCAGGGTTCTTCAGGTATAGGCCTAGTAGTGGAATTGCTGGATCAAAAGACAGTTCCATTTTCAGTTTTTTAAGGAAACCCCATACTGTTTTCCGTAGTGGCTGCACCAGCCTACATTCCCACCAAAAGTACACCAGGGTTCCCTTTGCCCCACATCCTCGCCAACACTTGTTGTTTTTTGATTTGTTGATGATTGCCATTCTGACAGGTGTGAGGTGGTATTTTAATTTGGTTTTAATTTGTATCTTTCTGATGGCTAGTGAGATGAGCATTCTTTCATATGCCTTTGGGCCCTTTGTATGTCTTCCTCAGTGAGTTGTCTGTTTAGGTCTTTTGCCCATTCTAATTGGGCTGTTTTAATTGGGCTGTCTTGTCTCCCTGGTGTTGAGGTGCATTCATTCTTTATATATTTTGGAGATTAAATCCTTGTCTGAGGTATCATTGGCAAATATGTTTTCCCACACAGTTGGTTCCCTTTGAATTTTGCTGGTGTTTTCTTTAGCCAAACAGAAACTTTTCAATGTTATATAATCCCACTCGTTTATTTGTTCTTTTATTTCCTTTGCCCTTGGTGAAGTATCAGTAAACATACTTCTGCATAGGATAATTAAAATTTTACTGCCTATATTTTTCTCCAGGACCTTTATGGTGGCACCGCTTATGTTTAAGTCCTTTATCCATCTTGAGTTTATTCTGGTATATGGTGTAAGTTGGTGGTCTAGTTTTATCTTTTTGCATGTTGCTGTCCAGTTCTCCCAACACCACTTGTTGAAGAGGCCGTTTTTACTCCATTTTATGTTCCTTCCCCCTTTGTCAAATATTAATTGACCATAGAGTCCTGGGTTTACTTCTGGGCTCTCTATTCTGTTCCATTGATCTACATGTCTATTCTTATGACAGTACCAGACAGTTTTGATGAAAGTAGCCTTGTAGTAGTTTGATGTCTGCTATTGTGATTCCTCCTACCTTGTTCTTCTTTTACAAGATTCTGTGGCTATTCATGGGCATTTTTGGCTCCATATACAATTTTTAAGTATTTTTTCTATCTCTGTGAAGTATGTCATTGGTGTTTTAATTGGGATTGCATTGAATCTATAGATTGCTTTGGGCAGACATTTAAATGATGTTAATTCTTCCCATATATGAACATGGTATATGCTTTCATTTATTTGTATCTTCCTTAATTTCTTCAATGTTCTGTAGTTTTCTGAGTATAGATCTTTTACCTATACTTAATAAACTTAAGTTTATTCCTAAGTACTTTGTTTATCCTGTGGCTATAGTAAATAGGATTTGTTTTCTAGCTTCTATCTCTGATGTTTCAAAATCAAAAATCCATTTCTGGATATTGACTTTATATCCAGCTATTTGCTAAATTTGCTTATTAGGTCAAGTAAGATTTTGGTGGAGCCTATTGGGTTTTGTATGTACACTATCATATCATCTGCAAATAATGACAGTTTGACTTCCTCCGTTCCAATTTGGATACCTTTGATTCCTTTTTCTTCTCTGATAACTATGACTAGAACTTCCAAAATGATGTTGAACAGAAGTGGAGAAAGTGGACAGCCTTGTCTTGGTTCTGATCTGAGGGGGAAAGCTTTTAGTTTTTGCCCACTGAGTATGATGTTGGCTTCAGGTTTCTCATACATGGCTTTTATGGTGTTGAGGTATGCTCCCTCTATTTCCATTTTCCTGAGGGTTTTATCATAAAAGGTTGCTGTACTTTTATCAAATGCTTTTTCCCCATCTATTGATATGATCATATGGTTTTTGTCTTTCATTTTGTTGATGTGGTGTATTACATTTATTGATTTGCAAATGTTGCACCATCCTTGCATCCCTGGGATGAAACTCACTTGATCATGGTGTATGATCTTTTGAATGTATTGCTGGATCCGGTTGGCCAATATTTTGTTGAAAATCTTAGCATTTAGTTCATCAGAGATATTGGCCTATAGTTTTCTTTCTTAGTTGTGTCTTGACCTGGTTTTGGGATTAGGATAATATTGGTCATAAAGGGTTTGGGAGTCTTTCTTCTTCTTGGATTTTTTGGAATAGGTTGAGAAGGATAGGAATTAGTTCTTCTCTAAATGTTTTGTAGAATTCACCTGTGTATCCATCTGGTCTGTGGTTCTTGTGCTTTGGGAGATTTTGTATTACTTCTTCAATTTCACTAGTTGTTATTGGCCTATTCAGGATGTCTGCTTCTTCCGGATTCAGTTTTGGTAGATTATACATTTCCAGAAACGTGTCCATTTCACCCAGGTTGTCATATTTCTTGTCATATAGTAATTTCTTACAATCCTTTGTATTTCTGAAGTATTAGTTGTGATTCCTCCTCTGTCATTTCTGATTCTGTTTATTTGGGTCCTCTCTCTCTCTTTCTTGATGAGTCTGGATAAAGACTTGTCAATTTTGTTTATTCTTCCAAAGAACCAGCTCTTTGACTTGTTGATTTTTTGAATTGTGGTTTGAGTCTCTAAGTTATTTAGTTCTGATCTGATCTTGATGATTTCCTTCCCTCTACTTGCTCTGGGCTTTGTTTGTTGTTGCTTCTCTAGTTTTTGCAGCTTTATGGTTAGGTTGTATAAACTTCTTCTGACCTTTTTAGATATGCCTGTATTGCTATGAATTTTCCTCTGAGCACTGCCTTTGCTGTGTCCCATAGGTTTTGGACTATTTTATATTCATTGTCATTTGTTTCCAGAAACTTTTTGATTTCATCTTTGATCTCGTTGTTAACCCATTCATTACCTAAAAGCATGTTATTCAGTCTCCATGAGTTAGAATGTTTTTGTTTTTTTTCCCTTGAGATTGGTTTCTAGTTTCAAGCCATTGTGATCTCAGAAGATGCTTGGTATGATTTCAATTTTCCTGTATTTGTGGAGGCTTGTCTTGTGAACTACCATGTGGTCTATCTTAGAGAATGTTCCATGTGCATTTGAAAAGAATGTGTATTTTGCTTATTTGGGATGAAAGGTTCTGTATATATCAGTTAGGTCCATTTCCTCTCGAGCGTTGTTCAATGCCACAACATCCTTAGTGATTTTTTGTTTGGAAATCTGTCCGTTGTTGATAGTGGTATATTAAAATCCCCTACTATTAGTGTGTTGCTATCTATATCCTTCTCGAAGTCCTCCAAGATTTTCCTTATATATTTCAGAGCTCTTACGTTGGGTGTGTATATGTTTACCAGAGTTATCTCTTCTTGATGGATTGTTCCCTTAAGTATTATGTAATGTCCTTCTTTATCTCTTTTTATGGCCTTCATCATAAAATCTATTTTGTCTGAAATAAGTATTGCTACTCCAGCCTTTTTTCATGTCCATTTGCTTGATACATATTTTTCCATCCCTTTACTTTCAATCTGTGTTGATCTTTTGTTCTGAGGTGGGTCTCTTGAAAACAGCATATATGTGGGTCATGTTTTTTTATCCATTCGGCTACCCTATGTTTTTTAATTGGCACATTTAATCTGTTTACATTTAAGGTTATTATTGATTGATACTTATTTATTGCCATTTTCCCACTTTGTACCTGTGTTCCTCTTTGTCTCTGTTTCTTCATTTTTTTTTTTTTTTTAAGCCAACCCTTTAGCATTTCTTACAATGTTGGATTGGTAGAGATGTATTTTTTTAGTGTTCTTTTGTCTGGGAAACTCCTTATTTCTCCTTCCATTTTGAATGGGAGCCTTGCTGAGTTGAGTATTCTTGGTTGCAGGCCTTTGTTTCTCATTCCTTTGAATATTTTTTGCCATTCCCTTCTGTCTTGTATTGTTTCTATTGAGTAATCATTTGATAGCCTTATTGGAGCCCCCTTATATATTATTTGCTGTTTCTATCTTGATGCTTTTAGGATTCTCTCTTTGTCTCTGAAATTTGCCATTTTAATTATAATGTGTCTTGGAGTGGGTCTGTTTGGGTTGATCTTCATTGGGACCCTCTGTGCTTCCTGAACTTGAGTAATGTTTTCACTCATCATATTAGGGAAATTTTCTATCATTACATTTTTGAACAGGTTATCCATTACTTGTTTCTCTTCTTCTGGTATCCCTATGATATGGATATTATTGCATTTCATGTTGTTCTGCAGCTCTCTTAAAACCTCTTTATTCTTGTTCAGCCTTTTTTCATTCTCTTGCACTGTCTTGGAATATTTTTCTATGTTGTCCTCCAACTCGCTGATTCGGTCCTCTGCTTCCTCTAGCCTAATGTTGATTCCTTCTACTATATTCTTCAATTCAGAAATTGTGTTCTTCATTTCCTCCTGGCTCATATTGATAGTTTCTAAGTCCTTTTTCATGCTGGTGTAGCTCTCAGTAAGTTCCTTGTAGCTTCCCTTGAATTCTTTATAGTTCCCCTGGAGTTGTTTATAGTTTCTTTTGAGCTGGCTGAGCTTGTCTATCATCATTATTTTGAATTCCATATCTGATAGTTTGTTTGCCTCTGTTTCATTTAGTGATCTTTCTGGGGATTCTTTCTTTCCTTTTGGTGATGGACTGATTCTTTTTTCCCCCATTTTGGGTGTCTGTTGTTGCTTGTTTTTGTCTTCAATTAATCTGCTTTGATTCCCTGCCTTAGTGGAGCACTCTTTTGTGTTAGGAGAGTTGTGGAGTTCAGTGTTGCCATCTCCTAGATTTCCTCCACTTGTTGTTTTTGGGCTGGCCTTTATGTCATTAACTTGGGCTGTCTGGTTGTATTTTGGATTGGTTGTATGTGTTGCTCCTTTCCCTCCAGTTGGCTGATTGAGAAACACTCCTATCCTTTCTCATACACTATTTTTGAGCTGCTCCTAGAACAGAACCACCAGTCCGGACAAAATAACCACACCTTCAGAGATATCTTTCTCCTTTAATCCCCCTTTTGACTGCCTATGAACCTGGCTATATACCCATACCCTCTAAGGTAACCCCCACTTTTAATCACATCCTCAGCTGCAACAGTCTTAATAGGGATGTAGATATGATAAGACTGTTGTAGGAGGGGAAAAATGATTAAGTTGACTAAAGTATAGATAATTTTGAAGGGTGCAAAGGAGTAGCAAAGATAGTAGGGATATGAGAGAGAAAGTCAACTTATCTATTCTATAAAAATGAGGAGGGGGAGAATCAGAAAGCCTCAAGTGGAAGTAAACAGTATATGCCTATATATATAGTTGCTGCATCTACCTCCCAGTTCACTCTTAATGAGCCCTGATTGGTTCAAGTGGAGCCAGGACCTATGTGCTGTTAACAGAAAAAAACAATGTAGCGCACCAACACAAAAGAAAGAAAGAGAGAGAGAGAGAGAGAGAGAGAGAGAAAGAAAGAGAACGAATGAAAGAAAAGTTTGAGCATCCGAGGAGGGGAGGAATACTTAGATTGAGGACTGGGAATGAGTTGTAGCAGGAGAGTGAGGAGACTTTAAAACAAGAGTAGGAGGAGGGTCTTGGGTATTTAGGTGGCTTGAGATAGGGGAGGAGTGAAAATATGTGAGTTGGGATACACTATAGTATAAACAGTGTTTACTTAAAATGCACTAATTGTGAGAGTTGGGCATAATTTTTGAAAAGGATATGTTAGGGATTAATAGTTTATGTAGTGTAACTGAGGTGATTGAGATTAGCAGTGATCCATTTCCTGAGTCTGCCTCTTTTTCTTGATCAAGTCTCTGAAGTCTACAGTCAAGTTGTGTGTTCTTAGGGTAGCAGGGCCTATGGCTGTCACAGTCGGAGTGTCAGCCCCCAGGTAGGCTGAACCTCCAGTAGCTTAGCTGGGTTTCTGTGCTGCTGGTGTTTTGGGGTCCTCCCTTCTCTCACTGGTTCTATGTGAAGACCAGCAGGGTATTTCTGTGGTGTCTATGGCTGCTTCTCCCACTCCAGCTCCTGAAAGAGGTTCCTGTCTGTGATGGGCCCCTGGCTCCAATGCAGGGTGGCCTGCAACCTCACTGGCTCCTGTGATGGCTGGCCCTGCCCCTGCAGCTCCTGGAGGAGGTAGCCCCTGTCTGCTAACAGTGCCTGGGCCCCCCAGGCAAAGGCTAACCCTCCAAGTAGTTTAGCTCTTTAAGGAGTTTTTCACAGGCCTCTGTGATGTGTGCCTGGCTCCCCAGGGGGTCCACAGTCCACCAGCTAATGCTACTCCTCCTCCTTCAGCCTTTGTTGCCTGCAATGGGTGTGACAGTTGCACCAGCTGCAAGTTCCTGGCACACAGTTTCCAGTTTTTGTGGGAGCCTACGCATCGGTGTGGGTGTATGGGGTTGGACCACCCCCTTGCTGGGGCTCGAGCTGCCCTCTCTCCAGATGGTGCAGCAGCACTGTTTTCAGCCCTCTCACTGCCCCAGTTGGTGCACTTTCCTGTTCCCCTGCTCCTGCTCCCCATGGGTCTCTTCTCCTCTGCCTCTGGCTCCGAGAGGCGCTTCCTCTCTCAGTTTTCAGAGCGAGGCTCTGACACAGTCCCTCCCCTACAGAAGTTAAATTCCTCTTTCCCTCCATTTGCCCTCACTAGCCACACTTCACTGCTCAGATTTCTAGTCTCCAGGGAGCCTGGAGCTGGCTTCAGTTATAGACGCCCCTCTGGGTAGAGCCACCACTGCCCAGAGCTGACATCGGCCTGCCGCAGGTTTTAAACTATCTCATCTGCTCTCCTGTAGGTCTCTGCAGCCTCTGGGCTGTGGTCCCAAGTCCAGATGTTTACCGCTTCAATTCTTAGGGACCTGTAGACATCTCGTGCTCCCTATCCTATCCTCCAGCTGCTCTGGCACTCAAGAACACCATCAGCACCGCTCTCTACTCTGTCACCATCTTTCTGTTCCTATTTATGCTCCAATTTTTATTATTTTTTCCTGATGCTTGATTTAGGTTTACATTGTACCTTTTTTTGTAAAATGGAAACTTCAGTTATTGATTTTAGATGTTAATTCTTAATGTTTGCATCCAAAGCATAAATCTTTCCTCTCAGCATTGTTCTCACTATATCCTCGTTCAAAAACATCTATTATATTTTTTGAGTTGCATTTTTATTTTCACTTAGTTCAAAATATTTTTTAAAAATTTGAGGCCCTGGCTGGTAGCATAGTGGATAAGGTGCTGGCCTGCAGACCCAAAGGTTGCTGGTTAGATTCCCCAGCCAAGGCACATAACTAGGTTGCATGCCAGGTCTCCAGCCAGGTCTGTAGCTGGTGGCAAGTGAAAGGTAACCATGCATTGTTGTCTCTCTCCCTCTCTGCCTCTCTCCCTTCTCCTCTCTCTGAAAATAATAAATAAAATCTTTAAATAAATAACTAAATAATAAAATTTCTGTTGAGGTTTTCCTTTGACATGTGTTATTGGGAAGTATATAGTTTATAAATATTTTGGAATTTCCCAATGATACTCTTTGTTATGGATTGCTAGTTTGATTCTGTTTTGTGAGAACACACATTGTATGATTTGCATTTTTTAAAATTGTTAAGGTGTGGTTTTGGGTCAAGAATGTATTCTATCTTGGTGAATGGTCCAGGTGAACCCAGAAGTGCGTATGCTGCTATTGTTGAATGGAGTATTCTATGAATATCGATTGGATCAAATTGATTGACAGTGCTGTTTTGTTCATCTTTATCTTTACTCATTTCCTTGTTGCTTATTCACTAATTTTTGTCTGCTTGTCAATTAGTGACAAAGAAATATTAACTTTCCAATTACAATAGTGGATTTGGCCATTTCTCCTTGCAGTTTTATTGGGTTTTGACTAATGTATTTTGATGCTGTGTTCTTAGGTTCATGTACATTTAGGATTGCATCTAAGAACACAGAATTCCTTTTCTGAAATTTGCATTGTTTAAATTTAGTACAGCTACTTCAGCTTTCTTTTGATTAGTGATATTATCATATAGATAATATTCTATATCCAGGTTAGAGAGTAAAGTATAGAGGGGAAAAAAAGGTTATACGACTAGAGAATCACACAATAAAATTGGGGTGGTAATTAAAATACATATTATAATGTATATTTATGGTTCTAATGTGGTTAATGTTCTCATTGAATATCACATTTATTTCAGGCAGTCATTATATCACATTCACATCTCTCCCACAATGTCTGTTAAATAACCTGCATATAGTAATATTGTACTTAATATTATACTGAGTTAATAACTAATATTTCATATCTAGTTAATTGATTACTAAGTTAATTTATATAATTTAGTTGGTACTATAGTTGTTATGCATAGCTATATTGTCTTAATAGATCTTTTGAACCAATGAATTATATAAATAAAGCAACTTGTCTGTATGGACCAGAATGTTTATGCTGGAGAACAGAAAGAGCTATAATATGCAGAGTGAAAGTATGAACACCCTTAAAAAGTATGAACACCCTTTAAATATTTCTTATGAATTTAGACTTTATTCTGCAGGATGTATGAAGTCATTAAAGTAGCAGTAATATGTAGGGTATTAAAGAGGGCACAGATGGATGGTACTGTATGAGCTCAGTGTATTGAAGAGAATAGAGTTAACTTTGCAATCAGTAAAATAAGAATATAAAATAGTAATACTGTTTTAGTTTACATGCTTATTAAGGCTTACCTGAGATTAGAGAGAGGTTCACTGAATTTTTCTGGATAATGAAAATTAAATAAAATTAATTATAAAAATATTCTATTAATTCTTATTTAGCATCAGTGGAATTAGAGAAATAAGAAAGGAACTAAGAAAAAATTCTTCAAAATAAAGCTAATATTTGAATAAAAATATGCTAACTTAAACCTCCCCAAAATATGATTTTATATCACTATAAAGTAAGTCATTAGATAATATACTACACCACAAAAAGAAATGAAAAAAATGCAATTTTGCATGTAGAAGCAAAGCTAAATTTACTTATCAGGGAGAGATTAAACTAAATTCTAAATCACATATATGAAAACAAAGATCAAGGTGAATTTCTAGTGTTCTGAAATATCAAGGTCCATTGCTTTTCAGGGACATCATATCCAAGCTGGATTTGTTTGTGCCATACCCACTGATATATTCAATTTTATAGATTATAGATTCTTACCTACAGGATGACCCCACTCTGAAGAAGCGATGAATGGTAGGTATAACTCCAGTCTAAGGTGGGAGAGACCTGAGCTACTACTTGGCAGGCTTAGGTGTTTGGGGAAGACTTGGAACTCTTCTCTGTCTCAGCTTCTTCTGACATGAGGCCTTTGGATTTCATTATAAAACTGCAAAACAAAGATTGGAATTTCCCCACTTGGTTCTTTTTATAATAAAGTAAAATATAATTGCCTAAGGATTTTGATCTGTAAATTTCACACAGAAATTAAAATTGAGTAACAAAATCTTAGGACAGTATTAAACATCTAAAACATGGTATGAAAAATATTCCAGAGAAACTATATATATATCTATATACACACACACACACATACACACACACACACACACACACACACATATATATATATATATATATATGCTAATGGCCTAGATGTCCCATTGTCAAAAACAATTATTAATTAAAAGTATCCCTGAACATTTGTTTTACGACTAGAATAGAACTTGAGTAGTTGTTTCTTACATCCAGCTTGAAAAAATCCAAATTTATATTTATAAACACTCTTCATTAAATCTGACAGTCACTGTTGATCTGAGTTAAATCTCTAACTCTGGGCATCCAATGCCTCTAACCCCTTTTTCTTCATCTCTTATTATCTTCATGATGAGACAAATTAACATTCTTATTTGTTATGTATTTGGTGTACCACTGCTCTTCCTGCTCATCTGTGCTTAGGAGATTTTCCTCAGCTTGTATAAGTGTTTGTGAGCCCTCGATTTTGAACAGCTGTGAGGAAGGCTGGTTAACTATTTGTAAACACCACCCAACGATCCTTGACAGCAACAGCAGTCTTGCAGAATTATGGGAGTGCTATTTTATTGGGAGTGATAATGAGACTGTCTGGTCTCGGGCTCTCGGTATTTATTACACCACTGCTGGACATTATCATTTAGTAGTATGGTGTAAAATAATTCATTGATCACGTTTGTAGGAGGCTGTGTTCACAGTAGGGGGGATGATATGTATAGCTATTGCCTTTATTTAAATCAAACTTACACCATTTTTGAGTTTTCTAGCTACCTGCTTTGGTTAGCTTTGAGAATTAACACAGAATTTAATATTGTAAATTTCTTTTTTTTTACTAGAGTAAAATTACATTTTGCTATATGAATAACAAACTTTATAATTATATATTATAGTTTATAGCATACAATATATAATATATACATGTATAAATACATCATTATGAAGACATACATTTTTTCTATATGGTCACTGAGCATAGAAACAGCAATCTGGCCCTGGCTGGTGTGGCTCCGTAGATTGGCACCAGCCTGTGAACCAAAGAGTCATTGGTTTGATTCCCAGTCAGGGCACATGCCTGTGTTGCAGTCATGGTCCCTGGTTCAGGACATGCAAAAAGCAATCACACATTGATGTTCCTCTCCCTCTCTTTCTTGCTCTCCTCCTTTCTCCCTAAAAATAAATAAATAAAATATTTTAAAAAATAGCAATCTGTCACAGTGGAGAGGGTAGGGAGAACTGGATAAAAGAAGGTGAAGGGGTTAACCAAAAACATATATACATAATTCATAGACACAGACAATGATGTGGTGCCAGCCACAAGCAAGGGGTGTGGGTGTTGGGTGGAGGCAGGCAATGGAAGAGGGCATAGAGGCATCTGTATTAGTGTCAACAACAAAAATAAAAGGGAAAAATAGCAATTGTTTTTGTTGTATCAGTTATAAGCTTTTGACCTAAGGAGGCACTTTTAATAATGAGGGTCCTTTAATAGAGACAATTCTATTGAAAAAGGACCTTATTAGGGCATTAGTAAATCATTGTTGAATAGATACATAATGAGTTATGAAGACTTTCATCTTTTTCTGTAAGAATGAGCTTATTAAGTTGCAGAAATGCAAAGAAAATTAGTGCTTTCTCATCACAATTTAGTCTGTGTTGCTCCCATCTTTATGCATGTAGTTTTATATATCAAAATCTTTCTTTATTTCACTAAAATTATTTTGTAGACTTCTATATATAGTCTGTGCACAATTTTCATGAAGTATACACAATGCTCAAGCATTTATGTTGTTGCTCATGTGAATCAGATTTTTTATATTTTATATTCCAATTGGTTATGGTAATAATGGTAGGAATAAACATAATGTCACACTAGACTCTAATTTATTTTAAAAACTTGTTAAGGTTCCTACTATGTGAAAGTAAAAATGTTAGGCATTGAAATGAGTGGTGAATATACAGAGAATCTGTCTTCAAGGAGTTTTTTAGTCTAGATGGGTCAATAAGCCTGTCTTGAAGAACAAAATGGAGGAATTTTAGCTTAAATTGTAAGGAAACCAATGTCTCATGGCACTCTTCCTTTTTTAAACTTCTTGGCAGCAGAGGCACTGACTGCCTTTGTCCTAAACTGTCTTTTCACCAGTGTTTACACAGTAAATAGCCTTGGAAGATAAAATGTTTCAATCTAGAGCAAAGGGCAGATTTGCTTATAGTCTTGGAATAAATAGTATCCCCCTTGACAGCAAAAGGCAGACATGCTTACTGACCCTTATAAGAGTTGGCTTCTCTGATCTCAGGGTTGCTCTCCTGTAAGGTAACTCACTGCATGTGCAAGTGTCACTTGTCCTTCTTTGCATTACCCTGTGGGAGCTGGGCTCAGAGAACCACAGCAAACACAGAAACTCTGCCACTTCTATTACCATGAATAATAAAGGTCTTTGTCCCATGCCCAAGAATATCATGTCTTCGATTAGCTTGCATGAGACTCTGGCGTACCGACTTAAAAATAGAATAAAATCTCAAGTCCCCTGTAATTCTTGGCAGAGACATGAAGTCAGGATATGACATAGCCAAGTCACAACAAGACAAGAGTAAGGATATCAATGAGAGCATTGCAAGGAAAGAGCCATCAAATTCACACACTAGGTTTATTCAGTGTTGCACAGGCAAACCTGGGGTGGAGAATGAGTGGGAAAGACCCAAAATTAAATAGGGGGTGATAGACTAATTAAAAATTGAGTGCTCACTATGCTCCAAGTACTTTTCACTTTCATAATTTGTCTTATTTACTTTTTAACAACCTATTACATAGGTATAATATTTTTCCCATTATATAGATGAAGAAACAAAGGCAGGGAAGGGATAAGTACTTTTTACAATTTCTCAGGGTTTGTTAGAAGCAGAATCAAGACTCAAACCCAAACCAAGGTGACTCCCAAGCCAAGGCTCTTAATACTGGACCATATACCTCGCAAGTGTTCTTGGACTGAGTCCACACTATGAATAACTTCGAAAATTATAATTAGCATGGTGAGCTTTATTCCAAAAGGCAGAAAAATGACAAGATTAGTAGTAAAGTGGATGACTATAGATACATTCGTGTAGAGATACACACACACCCCCACATGAACACATGCACTGATTTGTTTAAATTACATCTTATTGTACTCTAAGCTTCATGAGGACAATGATGTGGGCATTGCTGCATTCAACATCTCTGGTGCACTACATATATTCAGTAAGTGCTTGTTAAATTAATAAATTAAATATGCATGTGAACTCAAAACAGCACTCTCATAGTTTTGTTGTTACACAGACTTGCCAATTCATTGATCTATGTCCAGGATTGCTTTCCCACTGCAGTAGCAGATTTGACCAACAGACAGTATGGCCCACAAAGCCTAATAAATTTAATATTACAGAAAACTTTGGTTAACCCATTTCTTATATAATCACATTAAATAATATGGTTATTAAATATATTGAATACTATTTTTTACTTTCTTCCCAGTATAATACCAGAAACAAATAAAAATAAATGAAGAAAAATGTAGCGCAAGACAAAATTTGAGAATGTATTATGATTATTTGAAAGAAAGACAAAAATTAATTATAAACTTACTGGAATTTGAAAGTTTTATGATGATCGCCAAATTACTTAATTTATTTGAAATATAGTTTTTGAGTACATACTGTTCTCATGGTACTCAATAGCAAAGATATTTTTTTAAAAGCTCATAAAGAAACCACAACTTGTCTTTTCCTCACTTTATGTATGTTCTTTAGCCTAGATTACTGCAGCTGTTCTTTAATTTCCTCTGATTTTTCTTTTTCCATAGTATATGGGAGTATGTGTATGTATATGTATGTACATGTATGTGTGTGAAGTTTATAAGAGGTGTATGTAATGGCAAAACTTAGAAAACAGTCCATCCAACTTTTTTGATATTACTTTTATAACTGGATATAATGCAAAACTCCTAGAGCTTGAAATACAATGTACTCGTATACAATACTATTTTACAAGTAATGCTATGGTCACCATCTCTCTGTGTCCTGCTGCAACCTGGTTAGTGCATTAGACAGTTGCACTGCCTCAGCTGTGTGGCTTTTTGTCATACCTTGCTTGCTGCATCATTAAAAAAAACTGAAGCTTGCATTGGAAATCTAGATTTCTTTTTTTTTTAAGCAGTCATATGTGCTGCCATGAGAGAAACAATAGAATTGAATAACAGGGATCATTTTTAGGTTCTGTTTTTCTCTTTTATGAAATAGCAGTTTGAAAAAGTCTTTAGGATGAAGTTAAGAACCTGAGGTTCTGATTTAACTCAGGATCAAACTTCAGAAAAAGGATTATCATTGCAAAAGAGATGATAAAAATGATGAGTATAACCAAGCAATTAAATTTTACTATATTCAGTTAACTTTAATAAAGTAATTTGACTTAATTGATAAATCCAATTCCATGTGGTTTAATTTCTAATAATTTAAAAATATGTGCCTGGGCTGGTGGCTTAGTGGATAGGTGCCGACCTGCGAACCCAAAGGTCACTGGTTCCATTCCCAGCCAGGGCACATAACCAGGTTGC
>PVIW01016066.1:0-17756 GCA_004026585.1 Noctilio leporinus | reverse complement strand
TTACAATAGCCAAGTGCTGGAAACAGCCTAAGTGCCCATCAGTGGATGATTGGATCAAAAAACTTTGGTACATTTACACAATGGAATTCTATATAGCAGAAAGAAAGAAGGAACTTGTACCCTTTGCAACAACATGGATGGAACTGGAGAGTATTATGCTTAGTGAAATAAGCCAGTCAGTGAAGGACAAATGTCATATGATCTCACCCATTATGGGACAATAATGAGCAAAACTAACAACAAGCAAAACAGAACCAAATATATGAATAAAATGAATAGGCCTTCAGTGGTCAAGGGGAAAGGAGTTGTGGGGAGGAGGGAGGCAGAGGCAAGAAAGGGAAGCAGCTTAGACATGAACCTAGTATAAAGGAACCATGGACATGGGCAACAGGTGGGATTGACTTTGTGGGAATGGGTGGGTGGGGAGGGGGACAGAGGGGTGGAAAAAAGGGGATGGATGTAAAACAAAAATAATACTAAAAAAAAAAAAAAAACATCTCAAATAACTCTAATATAGATGTCATGTTACAAAATAATATATTAGGACTGATAACTTGTATGTGATTTATCATCTCTGCTGACATTTGGCATTTGCTTTAAATTTTGGACATTTTTGAATAAAATCTGAATCATATATTCAATATATAAACTCTGAGCAATTGGAAATGAATGGTTATCAAAATACATGTGGTGATCTATATGTGAAGGTTATATAGTTGTGTGTTTTATGTTTATATTCAATTAACCTGCATCTCACATAGTGTAATGACGCTGCCAAGTATGACAAAAATCATTTCTTTAAGTTCATTGTTCTGCTATAAAGAATTTATCTCAGTTGTTTTCATAATGAAGTGGTTAAATGTTAAATAATTTTTGACTATGTGAAAAATCTTTCAATTCTTAGAACTCTTACCTTTTTAATATACTAATATTCATTTAAACATGTATTGGCATTAGTTTACTGTGAATACCTAAAAGGTTATCTAACCTTAATATGAATTATAACTGCTAACAGACAAAATCAGTAAACTACTTTTCAACACAAATTTAATGAAAAAATGGAAGGATGGGAGTGATGTCAGTTTGATTAGAAAGTGACTACAAGGGACACCAGAAGTAACTTACCAAGAAAAAGTAAAGAAAAATGTTAAGAACAACCATCAACACCACCAAAACTATACAATGATGGAGGAAAGATGGCAGCACATGGAACCAAAGAAAGAAAAGGTGTGCACAAGTACACATGCACACACAGAGACACATACACAAATACTTTCTCCTCTTTCCTTTGTTAAAACATGAAATGAGTTCAATATTTCATCATGGCTTCATGGCTTTAAAATACAGATGACAGCTGAGGGCATACTAGAGATGGTAGAGTAGCAAGCAGCACTGAGAAAAACTGGAGGTGATATACAGATCTAAGTTCCACAATAAAGGTCATGTGAAGGGGGCTAGTGGAGAAAATGACTTAAGAAAATCTCCTCCAGCCACCAAAAAGGAAATGCTTCATGACATGTAGTTTTGAGCAGAAAGTTTAGAATTAAACAAGCATGACTAAAAATTCAGGTTTTTCCATTCATTGGTTCAATGGCTTTGGGTTGAAGAGTCTCAGTTTCTTCATCAGTAAAATAGTGGTATCCATTTTACATATCATTTCATCCACAGCAACTGATACATAAATAGAAGCTGTAATTGGTGAGTGAAATTGAAGAATATGCACGAAGGAATTTGGCTTCCAGAAGTGATGTCTTAGTAACTGAGTAATGTACCAATCACTTTGTGGTAAGTACGCTAACACTTTCAAGTATTTCTGCATGTGTTGGAAGGACAAAATGCATGAGTGCTCTTCCATAATATAAGTGTGAAGAAAACCAGAGTTTTAAGCTGCCTTTTTGGGATACTGATTTTAAGCTATTTCTTAAGAAACAAGACTTAGAATGAATTTTTGACACTTCCCACCCCTCTCCTGCCCAAGAGATTCAGACAGAGAACTTGCTTCTGGAAGGAGATTTTTGGTTGTAGCCTTGGCCTAATTTTAATTAAGTGAGGTAAATAGGTGGACCTAAGGCAGGGGCCTGTTAGCTAGTACCCACTGTGTCCCATTGCTTCTGAGTTACCCAGCAATGATTTTCCTGGTATGTATGTTCCTATCTTCCTCACCTGGAAATCCCCCATTCTCATTTCTGAAATCTAAGATGCTTTTTCCCTGCCTTTTTTCTCCTTTGTACAAAAATGTCACTTATACCCAATGTTGCTATCACTGTCTTGGGCTATATATATATATATAAATTACTTAAGCACATGTGTTAAAAACTTTTTCTCCTGTTAATTTGTCTATGCTAATTTAATAATTAGCCCAGCCAGAAGAATTTAGAAGGTGGGAGGAAAAGTATTATTACTTTTTAATCCCAGAAGCTCAACTGACATGGGCTCAGATATAGAAAACCTAAACAAAATTAATAAGTTGAATTTACACAAGGGGTATGTATATAGTGCTATTCAAAAACGTAATGTCATTTTTCACTTACAATTATTAATAGGACATAAACCCCTTTTCAGGCCCTATTTCCCAGAGCTAGTGGATACCAGAAAGCATGACTGATCCTAAATTTTACAAATTTTATTGTTGTTCCATTACAGTTGTCCTCATTTTTCTTCCGTTGCTCTCCACTATCCTGACCTCCTCTTACCACCACAGTCAATCCCCACCCTATTGTACATGTTGATAGGTCCTTTATACTTGTTCCTTGACTAGACATTTTCCCTTCTTTCTCCTATTATTCCCCTCCCCCAGCCCCTCTGGTCACTGTCAGTTTATTCCTTATTTCCATGTCTCCGGTTCTATTTTGCTCACTTGTTTGTCTTGTTTATTAGTTTCATGTATTAGGTGAGATCATACAGTATTTGTCTCTCAAAGCCTGGCTTATTTCACTTAGCACAATATAGTTCATTTCCATCCATGCTGTTGCAGAGGGTAGGGTAGGAGTTCTTTTGCTCTTTCTACTGTGTAGTATTCCATTGTGTAAATGTACCAAAGTTTTTTGATCTATTCATCCCCTGATAGGCACTTGGGCTGTTTCTAGCACTTGGCTATTGAAAATAGTGCTACTGTGAACATAGGGGTACACAGGTTCTTCTGAATTGGTGTTTCAGGGTTCTTCAGGCATAATCCTAGCAGTGGAATTGCTGGGTCAAAAGGCAGTTTCATTTTTAGTTGAGCAAATTCCATGCTGTTTTCCACAGAGGTTCCATCAGTCTGCATTCCCACCAACAGTGCACCAGGGTTCCCTTTTCTTCACATTCTCACCAGTACTTTGTTGTTTGTTGATTTGTTAATGATGGCCATTCTGACTGCTGTGAGGTAGTCTCATTGTGATTTTAATTTGCGTCTCTCTGATGGCTAGTGATGCTAAGCATCCTTTCATATGCCTATGGGCCCTCTGTATGTCCTCCTTAGAGAAATGTCTCTTTAGGTTTTTTGCCCAATTTTTAGTTGGGTTGTCTATCTTCCTGGTGTTGAGTTCTATGAGTTCTTTATATTTTTTGGAGATCAATATCATTGGCAAATATATTTTCCAATGCAGTTGGTTTCCTTTTAAATTTTCTGATTTTTGCTTTAGCTGTGCAGAAGCCCTAATTGTTTTATGTGCCTGTATTCTCAGGACTAGAACATTACTGGAAGCACCCCAAGGACACAGAGGCTCTAGGAACTTACAAAACAGGACATACCAGCCCACAACAATTCTGACTCAATCCTGCACTCAAAGATAACATTGAAACAAGTTGAGGTGATCCTCTTTGGGTCTAGCTTGTTTGGGACTCACTGTGCTTTCTGGACTTGTATGTCTATTTCCTTTGCCAAATTTGATGAAGACACATCATAATTAAAATGCTAAAGGTTAAAGATAAAGAGATAATCTTAAAAACAGCAAGAGAAAAAGCTATTAGCTACAAACATGTTCCTATAAGACTATCAGCTGATTTCTCAAAAGAAATTTTGTAGTCAAGAAGGGTCAGGCAAGAAGTATTCAAAGTGGTGAAAAGCAAGGACCTACAACCAAGATTACTCTATCCAGCAAAACTATTATTGAGAACAGAAGGGCAGATAAAGTGCTTCCCAGATAAGGTAAAGCTAAAGGAGTTCATTATCATCAAGCCATTATTGTATGAAATGTTAAAGGGACTTATTTAAGAAAAAGAATATCAAAACTGTGAACATTAAAATGACAACAATTTCACAACTATAAACAACAGAAGTTTACAAACAAACAAAAAAAAAACAACCTAAGCAAACAACCAGAATAGGAACAGAATCATAGGGGACCATTTGGAGGGTTATTATCTGGGAGGGGAAAGAGGGACAAATGGAGAAATAGTGTAGGGATTAAGAAGCATAATTGGTAGGTACAAAATTGGGGGATGAAGCCCTGGCTGGTAGCACAGTGGATAAGGCGCTGGCCTGCGAACCCAAAGGTTGCAGGTTCAATTCCCCAGCCAGGGCACATAACCAGGTTGCAAACCAGGTCTCCAGTCAGGTCTGTGGATGGAGGCAGGTGAAACGCAACCATACATTGATGTCTCTCTCCCTCTCTGCCTCTCTCCCTTCCCCTCTTTCTAAAAATAATGAAATAAGATATTTTTAAAAAATTGGGGGATGTTAAGGATAGTATAGGAAATAAGGAAGCCAAAGACTTACATGCATAACCCATGGACATGAACTAAGGGGGATAGGACTGCTGGTGGGAAGGGGAGTGCTGGGCAGAGGGGAAAAAAGGAAATAATTGGAACAATTGTAACAGCATAATCAGTAACATATACTTAAAAAAAGAAAGAAGTTGCAGACCAACTGAAATATCCTGCTCTACAAAACACCCATTACCCAACAAAAGCACAGAGCCCTAACCCCTCCAGAGTGGTGTATTTATCTCTGCACCTATCCCTTTCCTTCTCATGGGAAAGTAAAATAACACTTTACTCTGCACTTTCTTCTCTTTGTGAATTCTTTCATGACCCCCATTACTAACCATCCTAACAATTATTTTAAATCAAGACTAACACAGGAAATTTTACTTATCAGCATAGAAACTAACAATAGTGTTTATATGGATTAAAAAAAAATAACCTAGATTGATGTTTAGATAAAGATAATTGTAGTCTAAAATAAGTGTTCATTTCACAGAGAAAAAGAAAATATTTGCTGTTGTATAAAGTTATCATCATAAAACTAGCAGGGGTTTTTGTCAGGGACCAATTTACGTGGAATAGGAGATTGTGACCCTGCAAGGCCTGGGGAAACAGTCCTGTAAGACTTGACTGGAAAACCCAGAATGCAGGAGGCTGGCATGATCCATATTGGCACCAAGGGGTCCCTGGGGGAATTAGGCCTTGAGAAATACATAATATCCTTTGAAGCTTGTTCTGCTTTGACTAGTTTTAGATTAGAGCACATCAGATGTTTAGGTCAAACTTACGCAACTTATTTTTTGTACACACTTGGCATCATCTTATCTAGCAGAACCTGACCAGAAGTCGGTCTCTGTGCTCCTTGAATTATTGTCCCGTAGATAGCACATATTCTCTGTAATTAGCACTGCTTGACATTGATGGATAAACTATATGTGTGTACTGTACATCCCTATGTGTGTAAAACTCAATAAAAGCCCAGGGGAGAGTTCATTTGACATGCTTTTCCACTAGAGAGATTTACCAGCTCTAGGCAGACTCATTTTATCCATGATCAGGAGGATTTCGTGGGATAGTGTACCCCACAGATTTTGTCAAAAATAAAAAGAACTTATGTATAAAACAAAAACTCACAAATAATAAAATTCTAAGCATTCTCTTAAACTTTAGAAATAAACAAGTGTGCGTATCTACTAATTTCAAATATTGCTTTGGAACTTGTTGGTAAAGTTATAAAAAAAAAAAAAAGAAAGGAAATGAGGATAAATGTCAGTAAGAAAAGAGTATATCATTTCATGAAGACATGGTGATATACCTAGAAAATCAAGTAGGTTAGTTTTTCAAAGGTATCAGAAATAATGCAACAATTTAAAAAAGTGGTCAGGTTTCAGATTTTGCATAGAAGTCAACACCATGTCCTAACAAGTAAAAACCTGAATAAACTGAAAGATAAACAAGTCTTCTCATATCCATGAGATCAGAAGAAGCTGGGCAAATCACTGCCTTCAAAATTGGAGAGGTAAACAAATATAGGACTCTCAGTTTATCAGAGAAGACAATCACCACATGTGGAAATCACCATCCTGGTAAGAAAATCGGAAATGTCATTGACAAATTGCTGGAGGCTCAGTGGAGCACCACAGACTTTAAAATTTCAGAGAAAAACTAGTCATAGGAAGTCCCACAATATTGTGAAATATACCTCCAGGAAATCACCCCAGTAAATATGAGAAAAATCCCCTCAAGATTTCAGGAGGGAGAGGGAAAAAAAAGGAACCATTTTAAAATAATATAGCACTCTGCTCTTCCTAGAAAACCCCGCACTTAAGACAATTCAATCAGAGTCTAACCTGCTGGGATATTATCAGAACCCAACTAATCTGGGTATAGGGAAATACTCAACTCCAGTTGGCTCTAGCCTTCCATACAACAGAAGGAAAATTCTAAATTCTGACCCACTGTAGCCATCCTTTCCCACTTACAGGGGGAGAAAGAAAGAGAAATAATTGTGATAATCACAGGCCAGAGACATAGGCTCACTAAAAGACTGAGACATAATCATAGGACTAGAGAACACTTTTCCTTCCTGAACACCACACAACCAAATTAGTTAAGACTTATTCAAAATAGTTCCTTTTAATCTGTACATCATGTCCAACCATTAAGAAATAAAGTACATACTAGTTCCTTGACTAAACTGCTCCCCTTATTTGACTCCTCCTCCTCCCTCCCCACCAAAGAACTAGTATGGAAGAACCATGGACATGGACAAGTGGGATTCACTTTGGCGGGGGGGGGGGGGGGAGTGGGTGGGGAAGGAGACAGAGGGGAGTAAAAAGGGGATGCGTATAATACAACAACAATAAAATTAAATTTTAAAAAAGAAAAATTACAAGACAAAAGGCCAAAAAAATTTTTTTTGAGAAGAACGAGGCATGGCAGGGATGTTGGAATTATCGGGCCAAGAATTTGACACACCTGTGTACAATATGCTAGCAATTCTAACAGATAAAGCAGACAGCAGGCAAGAGCACATGAGGAATGTAAGCAGAGATGAAAATCCTAAAACAAAAAGAAATGCTAGAGATACAAACACTATAACAGAAATCAAGAATACATGCTGTGGGCTTATTAGGCACAGCTGGAGAATATCTCTGAGCTACAAGACATATCAATAGAATCCTAGAAAACTGAAAATTGGAGAACAAAGACTGAAAACAACAGAATAATTGGGGACTTTGGGACAACTACAAAAGGTATAAAGTATGCATAATGGGAATACTAGAAAAAGAAGAGAAAAAGAAGAGAAGATATATCTGAAACAATAGTGACAGAATTTCCTCCAAGTTAATGTCAGAACAAGCCACAAATCCTGGAACTTCTGTCTAACACCAAGTAGCATAAATGCAATAAGTAAATACATACATATACATACACACATCTGGACATACCATTTTCAAATTACCAAAGACATCAAGAAAAAAAGCCTTCCTTTTGTGGGTTGCGGTGAACGCGGAGAGAATGTGACAGAGACCTCAGGCATGGAGCAAGAGTACAAGGCAGTGGGGCGCTGCCTGCCCACCCCTAAGTGCCACCACCCCTCTACAGCATGTGTATCTTTGCACTTAACCATGCCCTTGCCAAGTACCACTTCTGGTGCTTTGTGTCTCTTAAGATGAAGAAATCTTTAGGGGAAATCTCCTACTCTAGGCAGGTGTTTGAAAAATCCCCTTTTCATATAAAGAACTTTGGTATCTGGTCGCACTACAACTCCCACAGTGGGACCCACAACATGTACTGGGAGTACCAGGACCTGACCACCGCAGGCACCATCACCCAGTGCTACCGAGACGTGGGGGTCCTGCATTGTGCCCGTGCCCACTCAATCCAGATCATGAACGTGGAGGAGATTGCCAGAAGTTCCACCAACAGGCAGCCAAGCAATTTCATAATTCCAAAATCAAGTTCCCGCTCCCCCACCAGGTCCTTCATTTCACCACCAAGAGGCCCAACACCTTCTCTTATATGCATGGCCTCCCTGTCCCCTGGTGTGCCCAAATAAACTCTTGGGGGAAAAAATCCTGAAGATGACAAGGGGAAAACATGGGCGCACAGCCCCCCTCTTACATACAAAGGAACTTACATTCCACTCTTCTTCAGAAGCCATAAAAGTGAGGTTAGTGAAATATTTTAAATGTTGAGAGAAAAAATCCCACCAACCTAGAACACTGTAAAATTATCTTTGAAAAGTGGAGGAAAAATAAAGACTTTCTCAGACAAACAAATATTAAGGGAATTTGTTGCCACTAGACCTGCCTTGCAAGAAATATTAAAAAGAAGTTCTTCAGAGAATAAGAAACTAATATAGGTAGAAACTCAGATCTATTAAAACAAAGTAAAAGCATCAAGAAGGACTAAGTGAAAGTAAAATAAAATTTTTAATTTTCTTATTCTTAATTGACCTAACAGATAATAGCTTATTCAAAATAATAGCAAGTGTATTTCATTATGTATGTTTATGTATGTAACTGATATACATAGATGCTTATAGTAAATAAAATGAATGACAGAAATGATACAGGGATAAGAGGAAGAAATTAGGATTGTTTTGTTATTATAAGGTACACATACTACCCATGAAGTAATATACTGTTACTTGAAAGTGGACGTGGATTAGTTGGCAATATACATATATTGCAAACTCTAGGACAACCACTAAAAGCAGGGGGAAAGTGTATAAATGATATTTTAAGGAAGGAGAGAAAACAGAATTTATATGAAATGCTTAAGTAATACCACAAAAGGTACAAAAAAGAGAGGAAGATCAAATTTGGAACAAAGAATAGGGGCAACAGCTCTGACCAATGTGGTTCAGTTGGTTGGGCAGCACTCTGCAAAGGGAAAGGTTGCCAGTTAGTTTAGTGGTCAGGGCACATGCCTGGGTTGCAGGTTCAGTTCCTAGTAGGGGCTTGTGGAAGAAGCAACTGATAGATATTTCTCTCCCTCTTTCTCTCTCACTCCCTCTTTCTCTAAAAAATAATAAATTAAATATATTTTTAAAACAATAAAGGTAACAAGTAGAAAACAGTAAGAAAAATGATAGCTATTAATCCAATAATCACATTGAATGTCAGTGCTCTAAATGCACAAATTAAATGACAAGATTGGAGGGGTAGATAAAAAAAAAACAGTGAAATATTCTTTCTCTACAAGAAATTAACTTTAAATATAAATACAGAGAGAGGGTGGGGGAATAAGAGGTGAAAGAAGGGGAAGGTCTCGTCAAGAACATGTATAAAGGACCCATGGACATTGACAACAGGGTGGGGAAGGTCTCGTCAAGAACATGTATAAAGGACCCATGGACATTGACAACAGGGTGGGGATTTACTGTAGGAGTAGCAGGTAGGAAGGCAGGGGAGAACAATGGAAGAAATATTGGGACAACTGTAACAAAAAAAATAATAAAAATACATACATACATAATAACATACATACATAGATAAAAAGAAAATGAGGCCCTGGCTGGTAGCACAGTGGATAAGGCGCCGGCCTGCCAACCCAAAGGTTGCTGGTTCGATTCCCCAGCCAGGGCACATAACCAGGTTGCAAGCCATGTCTCCAGCCAGCTCTGTAGCTTGAGGCAGGTGAAAGGCAACCATACATTGATGTTTCTCTCCCTCTCTGACTCTCTCCCTTCCCCTCTCTCTGGAAATAATAAATAAAATGATTTAAAAAAAAAACAAAAACAAAGAAAGAAAATGCATTGAGAAAATTTACCATACTAACATTAATAAAAAGAAAACAGGAGTAGCTATGTTAATTGCAGACAGAGCAGACTTCAAATTAAGGAATGTTATCCAGGATAACAACTGTCATTACAAAATGATAAATTTTCCAATAAAACATAACAATTCTTAATATGTATGTGCTAATAACAATGCATGAGGGGAAAACTGACAGAATGACAAGGAGAAATAGGTGGCTTCACTATCATAGTTGGAGACTTGAACACCCCTCTGTCAGAAATGGACAGATTCAGCAGGCAGAGCAGTGTGGGTCAAATGTAGGTTTACAGTTGTGAGTTTGTGAAACACAGAATTCATTCTTGTACTATTATGTATTAATTATTGTATTATTTTCCATAAAAAGAACTGTAAAATTACTTTTGTTCCACCCTATATATAGTGGCATTGACCAACTGATATAATTAACATCTATAGACTACTTCATGTTATAACATTATATAAAGCTTTCATAAACAAGGTCTGTTAAGGATTTCTTAATAAATTCTGCTGAGATAACTGAATAGCAAATTTGAAAAATAAGTGAATTAGACTCATCCTTACACCATGTAACAAAATAAATTCTGGATGTATTAAATAATTAAAATAGGGAACAGTCAAAATACAGAGCATCTAGCAAAAATACAACAGAATGTTTATTACCTCTGTGGAGAGCTGAATTTTTCTTTTGAAATAACAAGAGATATAAATAAATGAGAATCTATAATCAAAAAGTTAAAATATAGGCAGTCAATATTAATAGAAAATCAAAATTAAAATCAAATGAGCAGTAGGGTGAAGAAATACCTGTCAAATATGACATAGGAGTAATACAAAACATAATATATTGTAATTCATAACTTTAAGACAAACTTTACATTCTTAAGAGTTAAAGGGAAATTGACATATACTGGCAGTTTACATGAAGGGGATGCAAGGAGTAACAGACACCTGGCAAACATGAAATTAACAACTGCCTTCAACCTTAACAATCTCCAAATCCTATTGATGCCAATTCAAATCTTATGGAAAGTTTCTGCACCCCACCTGTGCTTGATCCCAGCTACATTGGCTCCAGATCTGGCCTCTGACATCTCTTCCCTCCACTTTGCAGGAGCCCTCTATGTAGATTGCCTGATTCTAGTCTTGCCTGCCATGTTCCATATTCTGCCAGCTCACCAGAGTAAGGTTTCTAAGATGTAAATCTGATGGCATCACCAACCTTCCCCTATTACCCTCATACTAAAAGCTTTAAGTAATGTCATTATAAACCAGAATAAATTTCATAATTCAATCTTTTATACAATACTCTACATGAACTAATTCCTGATTCCATCTTCAAAGTAAACTCTGGTACCCTTTACATTGTATTTCATCTCATTTTTATGAAAGGAAACCATATATTATGTTAATAAAGATAGTCATAGAGCCCTGGCTGGGTGGCTGTGTTGGTTGGAGTATCACCTCCTATACCAAAAGGTTGCAGGTTCAATCCCCAGTCAAGGGCATATGGGAGGCAACCAACTGATGTCTCTCTCTCTCTCTCAAATCAACAAGCACATCTTTGGGTGAGGATTTTACAAATGATATAACCACACACATTTCTAAAGGCTAATAGCACTACAGGACTTAAGAGAAATAGTGACCCTTCCCCCTGTCATCCCTACCACCACTGCCTTATTTCTACTGCAGGTGAACTGAAAGGCCCTGAAGGCAGTGTAGGGTAGGGGAAAGAGTACTATATGGAGTAGGGGATATGGAAGAAAGGGTATTAAGTTTTGTCGTCCCCTTCTATTTTTTAAACACAAAGAACCTGGTTTGGGAGGGGAATGGCATGAGTTCTGGTTTGAACTCTTTGAGTTTGAGGTGCCTTCCACAAGTAGAGATGTTCAGTGTACATTTGAAAAGTATGAATCTAGACCTCAGGAAAAAGGACTGGCTGAAGAGAAATGTAGAAATGAAGACAGGGAGTCAGATAGCTTCAGGGAAAGATAAACACTGAAAACCAAAGATAGAAGCTTGTGGAAGCCTCAAGGGGAAAGGTTGAACAGCACTTCACAGTGGATTATTCCAGCCTAATTCTATGGTCACATATATTAAGGCCCTCGTATACAATAGTATTGAAATTAATGACTCCATTAAATTTCTGAAAATTATTAAGTCAACTAAGGGGTGCTCCATTGTGCCACCATCAAGAAGCAGCCTATTGCCCTTGTAGGGTGACTCAGATGGTTGGAATGTTGTTCTATACATGGAAAAGTTCTGAGTTTAGTTCCCAATCAAGGCACATACTATGTTGTGGGTTCAATCCCTGGTCAGGGCACAGATGGGAAGCAACCAATCAATGTTTCTCTTTCACATTAATGTTTCTCTCTCTCTCTCTCTCTCTCTCTCTCTCTCTCTCTCTCTCTCTCTCTCTCTCTCCCCCCCCTCCCTCCCTCCCCTTCTCCCTCTCTTTCTCCCTCCCTCCCTTCCTCCCTCTCTCCCTCCCTCCCCCCTCCCTTCCTCTCTTAAATCAATAAACATATCCTCATATGAAGATTAAAAAAAAAAGGGGGCCCTGGCTAGTGGCACAGAGGATAAGGCACCAGCCTGCGAACCCAAAGGTCACTGGTTTGATTCCCAGCCAGGGCACATAACCAGGTTGCAAGCCAAGTCACCAGTCAGATCTGTAGCTGGAAGCAGGTGAAACACACATTGCTATCTCTCTCCCTCCCTTACTCTTTCTGTAAAATAAATGAATAAAATGAAGAAGGAGGAGGAAGGGGGAAAGGAGAGAGGGAAAGGGGAAGAAAGCCTATTGACTTTCTCAGCACACACAAAAGGAGGAGGGTGGGGAAGGGAGAGAGGAAAGGAGGGAGGGAGGGAGACAAACATTGATGCAAGTGAGAAGCATCAATTGGTTGCTTCCTATATTCGCACAGACAGGGGATTGTACACCTCCGGACCTGGGATCAAACCACAACCTTTCAGCTACTGGAGGATTTTCAGCTACTGGAGATACACTGGCCAGGAGGAGGCATACTTTTTATTTCTAATTGAATAAATATGACATGTAACATTGTGTAAGATTAAGGTATGAAGTGTGTTATGTTTATACAATTATACATTGTAACATGGTTGCTAATGTACTGATATTCATGTCATTATATAATTATAGTATAATATTATTGTCTATATTCACTATCATGTGCATTAGATGTCTATGGCTTATTTACTACTCAGTACAAATTTCTACCCTTATCACCCCAACATCATCATTCCTTGGTAGCCACCATTTAACTGTTTTTTATAGGTTTAATGTTTTTAGATTTCACATATAAGTGATATCATATATTACATGTCTTTACCTTATCTCATTTAATATAACATACCCAAAGTCCACTCATGTTGTTTCAAGTGGAACAATATCTTCCTTTCACATATATATAGGGTATATATATATATATATATATATATATATATATATATATGAATATTGGTATATATATATATACCAATCTTTTTTATTCATTCATCTGTTATAGGTATTTTGGTATTCCATATGTGGCTATTGTGAATAATGCTACAATAAACATGAGATGTCTCAGCAGACTTTAAGTAATGTAGTGTTAGTTCAAGGCAAAGAAAATGCAATTTTAGACATGATTGATTGGTTATGGAAAATGCTGATTTTAGGCCCCATGATCAAAAAGGAGACTTTATACAAAATTATTTCAGGGAACTTATGACTGGAGAGTTCATTATGGCCTGATGCCATGGAATATACCTTGATCTAAAACCTGTATAGGATCAATTAGGAGGCACTCAACATATAAATAATGCAATGCGAAAAAGGAAGAAGAAAGGATTTGAAAGTTTGAGTCCACTGGATCCAAAACAAGAGTAGGAACAGTAGTAGACTGAGTTTATGATACAAATAAAAAAGAGAAAAGAGAAAGCAAAGCCCCTCCTAGATGATGGCATCTCCCCCAAGAATTATCTATTGGATGGGATGAATGATGACTGGATGATGGTAGTGCATTTTCTTCAGGCTCACACACTTGAATAGGAATATGAACATGAACTACAAGAAGTAGAAAGGGCTTGGAGGCAGAGAGAGCAAACCATGAAAAAGAATCAAGTTCATTTGTTAAAGAATGCAAAGGAAGTAAATTTGTGAGGCGTTAGCTCACTGATAATTCTATGGGAGGAGTTAAACTGATAAACCATTAATTACCATAGAAGTCTGTACTATGCACTAAATTTATGCATGAACTCTGCTTTAAAAAACATAAGTTTTCATATTTCAAATAGAAGGCATCTGTATAAGATGGTGTAATCTATAACTTCAGGTACTTCCAAGGCAGGGCAAAAAAAAGTGTGCTGTTAAAAAGAAAAAGTGAAATAAATTTTATAAAATTAAACGTTTTGAGAGGTAATGTCTATAATTTTGCCAATTATATGTACTGTTGTTTTTCCATTTAAACATAATTTCTTACAAATGAAAAACCTAAAGTTACTGTTGTTTATTATTTTAAAAGATTCTTAAAAGTGAAAAACAAGAGACATCAAAATTCTCTCTAGTGTTATTTAAATCAGTAAAAATATTGATGCATCATATGACTAAATTTAGGAAAACAGCTTAATAATTATGGCCTATCAGCACTATAAGCTACTAAGAATGCATTAAAATAATTTTTAAAAATTGTAGGAACACTGAACACTAATAATGACATAATATTAAAAATGAAGAGAAAAATGAGCAATACCATACTTACTGTAATAGCAGCTGTGTAGAAAATATATAATTGTAAAATGTATAATAAAGTATTTTATGTTAGCACATTTAAAACACTTCATGTTTAATGTAAGGTAATATTTTTTCAATAAAAATAATAATTATCATTAACAAATTTGAAGTACATAGTCAAAATCATTATTATATCCACTTTCCAAATAATAAAGAATTATATAACAACCAGATACTACAGAATAGTTCTGTGCTAATAATTTTTACTAAAAGTGGAATTCTATAGAATCTTATTAATGCAATATGACCTGTTAATAGAAATATCATCATAGTGAAATAATTATTGGTAAGAAATACACTATCTTGTACATCAAAAGACTAAAAACCAAACTTCTGAAATTTGCATTTCCTAATGCAGTTTTGTTTTCGGAAAATGTGCTTAAAAAGAACAGAGTTCTCTCTGATGGTGAAAAGATGGCTGGATGAGGGGATGTTGATTACACACACACACACACACACACACACACACACACGCACGGGGGTTAAATGCAAACGTAACAAAAGAAGGCTCTACTTTCTATTAGAAAGAAAATAAAGCCTTGGCTGGTAGCACAGTGGATAAGGTGCTAGCCTGCTAACCCAAAGGTTGCTGGTTCAATTCCCCAGCGGGGGCACATAACCAGGTTGCAAGCCAGGTCTCCAGTCAGCTCTGTGGTTAAAATCGAAAGAAAAGAAAAAAGAGAAGAGAAGAAAAGAAGAGAAGAAAAAAGAAGAGAAAAGAAGAGAAAAGAAAAGAGAAGAAGAGAAAAGAAGAGAAGAAAAGAGAAGAAAAGAAAAGAAATTAAAATTTGTGATCAAATTTTGAAGCTCACCTGTACTTAGGGATTTTCTTCTGAAATGTCCACATCTCTAACTACAGCTGCAGCTGGTTACTACTCTTGTCCTATAAATTATATTGATTGAGTGGTGTGTCAGAAAGAACAGAGCTATAAGTCCAAGTATGCAGTACACAGAGGTTAGCCAACAATTTAAAATGTTAAACAGTCAATCAATATCTTTAATTCTGGTGAGGTTTATACATTTATATTTTATTTAAATAATAAGCCATTTGTGCATTACTTTGTTATACAGAAGTCTCTATCACTAGCATCCAAAGGGAGTCTCTACACTACCTGTGATTGTCTTCTTTGCTTAGGGCAAACTTAGAGATATGTGTTTTGTTTTTTTTTTTTCTGTTGTTGTTTTGTTCTTCAGACAAGATAGCTAATTCTCTTTCATGACTTATTTCTAGAATAAACACTTTCAATACTTTCAATTGTGTGATTTAAGGTAGTCTCAGCTGATTCTACTCTAAATCTAGTATTTTCCCTCTCTGATCATAGCCAATATAGTCAATGATCTTCAAGATAAAAAAAAACAAAAAACAAAAAACAAAAAACCTGTTTTCTTAGTATATTTTGTGAAAAAAATGTATATACCTAGATGTAATCTTGGTTACCTACTCTTCTTCAAACTACATTCCTTTTGCTTTTAATAAAAATGGATACACTTACACAAATACTACCATATCAAGACATGTTTAGTTAATTCAAAACTAAATATAAAATAATAAAATATATATTTATTATTTTATTGGTGTATAGAATATTTGTTTTGCATTTTGTGCTTAGCATAATACTTAGGGCATAGTGTACAATAAATGTGAATGAAATAAATAAGTGGCCCAAAATATATGACTATCCTTATTATCTAACCTTCACCTGAATCCTTATGATGCAGCACTATATTTACACATTTTTATGATACTTGTAGTACTTTGTGCTGCATCACACTAATTTTTTAAAAATTCTTTGACATCAAGGCAGCTAGGTATTAGGAAAGGGTACCTCACTTAGATTTAAACAGATCTCAGTTGAAACTCAGAGTCTACCACTTGTTTCCCCTCTTACAACTCTCTGAGCCTCAATTTCATCATGTATAAAATAGGTATTGTTATATTTAACTTGAGGAAATTAAACTTAAATTTTTAAGAATTAAATGAGATGAGCATGTAAGATGATCAATGAAGTTTTTAATTCCTCCACCGACTACAAAGTAGACTGTGAGCTTTTTGTTCATTGTAATATTTTTAAAAAATTGATTTTCAGCCCTGACCAGTTTGGCTCAGTTGGTTATGAGAATGTCATCCCATAACCAAAAGGTTATGGATTCAATACCTGGTCAAGGCATACAGGTTGTAGGTTTGATCCTAAATACATACAATCCCTGGTTGGGCTACGTATGCAGGGGGCAACTGATCAATGTTTCTCACATTGATGTTTCTCCCCCTTCTCTAAAAGCAATAAAAGATGTCCTTGAGTGAGGATATTTTCAAAAATCAATCTTTACCTCCTCTTTCCTTAGCCAGTAATTTAAGCATGGCATATACAGTACAGGGTGAGACAAAAGTAGGTTTACAGTTGTGAGTATGTGAAACAGTTTATTCTTGTATAATTTATTAATTATTATATTAGTTTTCCATATAAATAACTGTAAAGCTGTCTCCTTCATGTCAGGAAAATTCCTTTAAAGTAAGAATGACATAATTTTTTTTCATATTAGTTACCAATTTTTGAGTATTATGTGCTTGCTCTTTAAATAATTAGACACTTTATTTTATCTATTGTGGTCTTCTGTAGCAAATTTCTAAGATATTTACTAAGCATTTTATTCATTTAACAAATATCCAATTAATTTTATTACTTGAAATTGATATAAAGTAAAACATATTTTATCACAATGCCTGAAGAAATGTAACACTTGGTCAAGTAAGTGTCATGTAACCATATATGACTATAAGTGAATGGTAAAAATGATCTTAAATCAAAATATACCAAATGCAGCTTGCAAGCCAGGTCTCCAGCCAGGTCTGTAGCTGGAGACAGGTGAAAGGCAACCATACATTGATGTTTCTCTCCCTCTCTCCCTTTCCCTCTCTCTGAAAAATAATAAAATCTTAAATATATATATATATATATATATATATATATATATATATATATATATATATATAT
>PVIW01016065.1:0-12430 GCA_004026585.1 Noctilio leporinus | reverse complement strand
TTTCTTGATGGATTGTTCCCTTAAGTATTATGAAATGTCCATCTTTGTCCCTTTTTATGTCCTTCATTGTAAAATCTATTTTGTCTAACATCAGTATTGCTACTCCAGCTTTTTCTTCATGTCCATTTGCTTGATATATAGTTTTCCATCCCTTCACTCTCAATCTGTGTCAATCTTTTCTTCTGAGGTGGGTCTCTTGAAGACAGCATATATGTGGGTCATGTTGTCTTATCCATTCGGCTACCCTATGTCTTTTGATTGGTGCATTTAATCCATTTACATTTAAGGTGATTATTGATTGATACTTATTCATTGCCATTTTCTCCCTGTGTGTCTATATTCCTCTTTAGCTTTCTCTGTTTCTTCATTTTATTTGTTTACTTATTTTTATAGCAGACCCTTTAGCATTTCTTGCAATGCTGGTTTGGTAGAGATGTCTTCTTTCAGTCTTTTTTTGTCTGAGAAATTTCTTATTTCTCCTTCTATCTTGAATGAGAGCCTTGCTGGGTAGAGTATTCTTGGTTGCAGGCCTTTGTTTACCATTACTTGAAATACTTTTTGCCATTTCCTTCTGGTTTGAATTGTTTCTGTTGAATAATCATTTGATAGCCTTATTGGAGCCCCTTTGTATGTTATTTGTCTTTTCTCTCTTTATGCTTTTAGGATTCTCTCTTTGTCTTTGAAATTAGCCATTTTAATAATAATGTGCCTTGGTGTTGGTCTATTTAGGTTGATCCTCATTGGGACCCACTGTGCTTCCTGAACTTGAGTAATGTTTTCACTCATTATGTTAGGGAAATTTTCTATCATGACTTTTTTGAACAGGTTTTCCATTCCTTGTTTCTCTTCTCCTTCTGGTATCCCTATGATACGGATGTTGTTTACGTTTCATGTTGTCCTGCAGCTCTCTTAACCCCTCTTCAATCTTGTTCAGCCTTTTTTGATTCTCTTGTGCTATCTTGGAGTATTTGTCTACATTATCCTCCAACTTGCTGATCCGGTCCTCTGCTTCCTCTAGCCTACTGTTGATTCCTTCTACTGTATTCTTCAATTCAGAAATTGTATTCTTCATTTCCTCCTGGCACTTGTTGATAGTTTCCATGTCCTTTTTCATGCTGTTGTAGTTCTCAGTAAGTTCCTTGTAACTTCCCTGGAGTTCTTTGTAATTTCCCTGGAGCTCTTTGTAATTTCCTTGGAGTTCTTTGTAATTTCCCTGGAGTTGTTTGTAGTTCTCCTGGAGTTGTTTACAGTTTTCTTTGATGTGGCTGAGCTCACTGAGCTTCTCTATCATCATTCTTTGGAATTCCTTATCTGATATTCCAGGTGCCTCTGTTTCATTTTGTGTTCTTTCTGGGCATTCTTCCTTTCCTTTTGGTGATCGACTGATTCTTTTTCTCCCCGTTTTGGGTGTCTGTTCTTGCTTGCTCTTTATTTATTTATTTATTTTTGTTCTTTCCTTGGGTTAACCTGCTTTGCTTCCTTGCCTTAGTTGAGCACCCTTCTGTGATAGGAGATTTGTGGAGTTCAATGTTGCCTTCTCCCAGATTTTCTCCACTTGCTGTTCTTGGTGTGTCCTTTATTTGGGCTATCTGGTTGTATTCTGGACCTGTGGGCTTTTAGCAGAAACAAATACAAAAACAAAAACAAAAACAAAAAACCAAAACACAATACCAAACCAAAGCAAAGAAAAAAAAATTGCAAAAGGAAAAAAGAAATAAAAATGATAATAATAATAAGATGAAAGGGTTTAGATGGCAGTTCACCCTTAATAATCCCTGACTGGTCCAGATGGAGCCTGGACATGAGGGCTTTTAGCAGAGGGAAAAAAAGAAAAGAAAAAGAAAGAGAAAAAGGGAGAAAGTCACAAGAGAAAGAGAAATCAATATTAATAAAGAAAAGGTATAGGTGTCTGTTCACCCTTTATGGTCTCTGTTTGGTCCAGGTGGAGCCAGGACCAGTGGGTTTTATCAGGGAGAAAAGAAAGGAAAAAGAAAGAAAGAGGAAAAAAAAATAAAAAGGATGGGGGGAGAAAGTCACAAGACAAAGAGAAATCAATATTAATAAAGAAAGATTTTAGCTGTGTGTTGCCCCTTTATGATTTCTGATTGGTCCAGGTGGAGCCAGAACCTGTGGGCTTTACAAGGAAGAAAAGGAAAAGAAAAATTAAAAAAAAGAAAAAAAGAAAAAAGAGGAAGGAGGAAAAGAATAAAGAAAGGGTTTAGAAAGGGGGGGCGAAGGGAGGAATACTTATATTGAGGACTGGGAATGTGTTGTAGCCACAGAGTGAATAGACTTTAATTCGAGAGTAGGGGGAGGGTCTTGAGTATTTAGGTGGATTGAGGTATGGGGGGGATTAAGAATATGTGAGAAGTAACTTTTGCAAAGGATATGTTGGGGATTAATAGTTCATATTGCTCTCGGTATAATTCAGGTGCTTGAGATTGGCAGCAATCCCTTTCCTGAGGCTGCCTCTTTTTCTTGGTCAGGACTATACAGTCTATAGTCTATATTCTAGCCAGTCTTGGTGCGTGGCAGGGCCTCTGATTGTCACAGTAGGGCTTATTCTGAGTGCCCGCCCCCAGGTAAGCTGGGCCTTCCACAGCCTGGCTGGGTTTTAGGGCTACCGGTGTTCTGGGGCCCGCAGGGAGCCCCTTCCCAATCCTGATGGAGGTTCCTGCCCAGGACGAGCACCCAGCACTTCCGCAGGGCAGCCCGCAACTTCACTGGTCCCTGTGATGACTGGCCCCACCCCCGCAGTTCCCGGAGGAGGCCAGGCCTGTTGGTCTACACTGACTGGGGTCCGCCTACACTGTCCTGCCCTTCTGGGGTGGGCACCCGTCCTGCAAGCCAACCAGCTCTCCTGGGAGTCCTTTACTTGGCGTCTGTGATGAGCCCCTCCCAGACGTAGGCGGTGTGGCCTTTGTCCTTTGTCTCCGGCAATGGCGGATCAGTTGTCCCGCTACTAGTTCCCGGCTCGCAGGTTCTCTGGCTCGCTGTTTGGAGTTTCCCGCCCAGCCTGGGGGCCTGTGTGGTTGCGCAGGGCTGGGCCTCCCCCCTCGCAGGGGCTTCTAGCTGCTTTTTTCCCAGTGGCCCAGCAGCACTGTTTTCGACCCTCTTGCTGCCCTGGCCGGTGCACTTCCTGCTCCCCCGCTCAGGCTTCCCGCAGGACTCTTCTCCTCCGCCTCTAGCCCCGCACGGAGCCTCCTCTCCCTGTTGCAGGAGTGAGTCTCTCACACAGTCCCTCCCCTACAAGAGTTCAATTCTGCGTTCCCTACAACGTTTGCCCTCGCCACCCGCACTTCACTGTTGAGACTTCCAGTCACCAGGGAGCTTGGAATTGGCCCCAGTCAAACGCGCCCCTCTGGGCAGAGCCGCCCCTGCCCAGAGCCGACCTCGGCCCGCTGCCCGGTTGGTCGGGAACGCCTCACCTACTGTCCTGCTGGCCTCCTCTGCCTCTGGGCTGTGGTCCCCTGTGTCCAGATGCTGCCCGTTCCAATTTCTAGGGTCCTGAAGACGTCTCACGCTCCCTATCTTGTCCTCTAGCTACTTTGATACTCGAGAACACCATCAGCACTGCTCTCTACTCTGTCGCCATCTTCCCTCCTCCTATTTATTTATTTTTAAAAATTTTATTGTTGTTGTATTACATCCATCCCCTTTTTGCTCCCCTCTGTCCCCCTCCCTTTGAGTCTGTCTTAATCCAAAAGCCTGATGAAGCCACATGGGGCCTTTCCCTTCTTCTGAATGCCTTTCTGAGCTTGGGTTTCTGGGCAAAGTGGGTTCTCCTCCCACTGACTGTTTCCTGACACCACAGGCTCGACAAGGTTTGCAAGGATAAATTACTTTGTGGACAGCAGGTATGATGTCACTTATAAATCAACATGCTGGGCTCAGAGTTATCCATGTTGCCTACTAAATCCACCAGAAGGAAAGAGTCTGAATTGAGATGGGTGTCAAATGTTCATTTTCAATCAAAAGGGCTTAAAATTGTGCATGAGAGGAGCAGTTTAAAGAAATAGTCATGTTTTATAGAGGAAAGGAGCCTCATATTTACATGATAGCCACCTTCCAGTGAGCCAGGCTGTCACAGAGCAGAGATTAGCCTCTATCTTTGTGATCCATGGGGGCAGAATGAGAGCTGGTGGTATCTACTCAATGTGGACAGACTTCATTCAGCACAATAGAAGAAAAGCCATAGAACTGTCCAGGTGTCCCCGAGCTCTCTGTTGCTAAAAGAATATAAGTGGAATGATGAACAACTTCAAAAGGCTTATGATGGAATAGCTGGAGAGGGAGTCGGTGGATGCAAGGGAGATGAGAAGTAATTTTAAAGAGGGTTTTAAAATCTCTCTAGTCCTGGAGAATCATTACTATAGACAGGTAGTAGCTTCAAACCTCAAGACACTTCTAGGAACACTTGTCCCAATCATGGCATCATCAAGTCTGGGGCAGGTCATTTTCTGCAATGTCCCTGCATTAGCCCTGTCCAGCTAATCACCAGCACAGAAATTTCCACTGGAGCTAATTGGAATTTCTTCAGGACTGCAACAGAGGAAGTTGAGGATTCTATGGTAGAAGGTGGAAAGGAGAGGAGCTCTCGAAGATGAACATAAAGTTGGGGAAGCCTTGCTGAGGGTCTTGCCACTGCTTGTGGATCAATAACAGTGTGAACATGCACTCTTGGTGCTAGAAGAAGAAAGATTGCTAGGGAGCTCTGCTCAGTTGGAAGCAGAGAAAAAAAAAATCATTCCATTGTCACCAGCTACTGACAAGGAAGAGGTCTGTAGACAGGTTAAATCTATGAAGGAATAAAAGTCATTTGGAGACAAACACAAGCATACTTATATTCTTCTGTGCTTAAGCTGTTTGGAAACTCACGCCATATATGCACTATGAGTAGATAAAGGAGACAAGCAGAAACTGATGGCTGCCAATGGGAGTTGGACATGTTTCCCCAACACTGGCACTGCTCTATGGATTCTCCTCCTTCATTATGAAAGCTCTCTTTCAAAGTAATTGGGGAGTGGCATGACTCATGTTTGCAGTGCCTTCACTCCCTGAGGAGCAAGATAGTAGTGGCTTGGCTGTAGGGTGGTTGGTGAGATCTGTCTACCAGTGGAGACACTCCCAGGACCCTGTGTGGCTGCCCCGTGCTGACTAATATGGGCCACCACCTCTGTGATGCCAGCTCTCTGCATGTGGTGGGCTTTTCACTTTCTGTACCAGTGGATGTTGTCCTGTGGGCATGGCCTTAGGATCTGGGAATGGGCATGGCCAAATTGTCCTGATGACAGAATAAGAAGGTTAATTGAACTGGGGTCCCATTATAGGCAAGTTGTGATGCTGGTTAACTCCTTTGAGCTCTGCTCTGCTGTCACCTCCTTGACCCTGACCCCTTCCCTCAACCAGTCTGGTTAGATGCCTCTCCATCTCTGATCTTTATCTCCATCTCTGATTATCACAGCGTGCAGTCCTTGTCTGTTTATTTCTCTACCTCAAAGAGAAGATTTGGAGATTTCTGAGGGTCATCCCCAGGATTTGTTAAACCTAGTCAGTCTGTACCTGAGATTACAAAGTGCTCAAGAGCAAGACAGGCCTGGGTCAAGGTAAAATAATGAGGCACCCATTCTGGAGTTCCCAAAGCCCATATCAGGATATGAGAAAAAAATACCCCCTGAAAACACCTAAACTGCCAGGTTAGGCTTCCCTGGGGCATAAAAAAGGAAAGAATTAATTATTGCAAACCAACCCTATAGAAGCACTGAAATATTTTATGTATTCCTCAAAGAAATCCTATAAAATGGATGCTGACACCCTCATAGTAAACAGGAAGAAATCAAGGCTTAGTACAGCTTTGCACCCTGCTGCTGGTTCCAAAACTAATATTAGAGAGGCAGAACTCAAACCCCAAGTCTTCTAAATCCTAATCTTGACATTATGCCACACTGTCTAGAGCACCTGTGTGCAGCTGCCATCCCAGGAGTGAGAGGAGCCTAAACAGGAGCTCTCTGGGGCTTCAGAGGTCTGTGCTAACCTTGAATGGACAGAAGCCTCACCACTTTGATTTGAAGAGGGCAGGTATTTTTTTGACCAGTACCCCCAAATCCTAATTCAGTAGGTATAGCCAGACCTGGTGAATCTCTGAGTTTACTGAGTTCCCCAGGAACTTCTTTTTTTTCTTTTCTTTCTTTCTTTCCTTCCTTCCTTCTTTCTTTCTTTCTTTCCTTCTTCTTTCTTTCTTTTCTTTCTTTCTTTCTTTCTTTCTTTCTTTCTTTCTTTCTTTCTTTCTTTTTTTTTTCTTTCTTTCTTTCTTTTGAAGTTGATGATAGTAATGTATGAAAAACCAAACATAAGTTGCACACATAAGATTAGTAGAATGCCTGACATACAGAACACACAATAATACCTGTTTGTTGAATTAATGAATAGATAAATATGTTTAATTTGTTATGCTACTGTTTCTTTCTCCTGTTTGTTTTTTTTTAAAGATTTTATTTATTATGTTTTAGAGAGAAGGGAAGGGAGAGAAGCAGAGAGGAAGAGAAGTATAAATGTATGGTTGCCTTTCACCTGCTATGGACCTGGGTGAAGACCCAGCTTGCAACCTGGTTATGTGCTCTGGCTGGGAATTAAACCAGCGACCTTTGGGTTCTCAGGCTGGCACCTTATCCACTGTGCCACCAGCCAGGGCTTCTCCTGTTTTTTTAAGTATATTTTATTGATTATGCTATTACAGTTGTTCCAATTGTCCCCCTTTGTCCCCTCTGCCCATTACCCTGCTTCCCTTGGGCAATCCCCCAACTTAGTTCATCTCCATGGGTTTTGCATATCATTTCTTGGACTTCTCAATTTCCTATTCTATTCTTAAAATCTCTCTGCCTATTTTGTTCCCACCAATTATGCTTCTTAAGTCCTGTACCGTTTCCCCTATTCTCCCACTTCCTCCTCCCCACTGACATCCTTCCATATGATTTCCATATCGGATTCTGTACCTGTTTGCTTAGTTCGGCTCAGTATAAATTTTTGAAGTATTTTTTCTATATCTGTGAACTATGCATTTTAATTGGGATTGTGTTGAATCTATAAATGGCTTTGTATAGTATGGACATTTTAATGATGTTAATTCTTCCCATCAATGAACAAGGTGTATGCTTCCATTTGTTTGTATCTTCCTTAATTTGTTTCTTTAATGTTCTGTAGTTTTCTAAGTACAGGTCTTTGACCTCCTTGGTTAAGTTTATTCCTAAGTACTTTATTTTTCTTGATGTAATGGTAAAGGGGATTTGTTTTCTAGCTTCTATCTCTGATGTTTCATTATTGTTATACAAAAATGCTTTTGATTTCTAAATATTGATTTCTAAATATTTCTAAATATTTATATTCAGCTATTTTGTTGTGTTTGCTTATTAGGTCAAGTAAATTTTTGGTAGAGTCTATCAGGTTTTGCATGTACACTATCGTGTTATCTGCAAATGACAGTTTGACTTCCTCCTTTCTAGTTTGGATACCTTTGATTCCTTTTTCTTCTCTGATAGCTATGGCAAGAACTTCCAAAACAATGTTGAACAGAAGTGGAGAAAGTGGATAGCCTTGTCTTGTTCCTGATCTTGGGAGGAAAGCTTTCAGTTTTTGCCCATTAGTATGATGTTGGCTTCAAGTTTCTTAGATATGGCCTTTTTTATATTGAGGTATGCTCTCTCTATTTCCATTTTGCTAAGGGTTTTTATCATAAATGGTTGCTATACCTTATCAAGTGCTTTTTCAACATCTATTGATATGATCATATGGTTTTTGTCTTTAATTTTGTTTACCTGGTGTATTACATTTATTGATTTGTGAATGTTGTACCATCCTTGCATTCCTGGGATCAAACCCACTTGATCATGGTATATGATCTTTTGAATGTGTTGCTGGATCCGGTTGGCCAATATTTTTTTGAGTATCTTAGCATCTATGTTCATCAGAGATATTGGCCTATAGTTTTCTTTCATAGTTGTGTCTTGACCTGGTTTTGGGATTAGAATAATATTGGCCTCATAGAAAGAGTTTGGAAGTCTTCCCTCTTGTTGGATTTTTTGGAATAGGTTGAGAAGGATAGGAATTAGTTCTTCTCTAAATGTGTGGTAGAATTCACCTGTGTAGCCATCTGGTCCGGAACTCGTACTTTGGGAGATTTTGGATTACTTCTTCAATTTCACTAGTTGTTATTGGTCTCTTCAGGATTTCTGCTTCTTCTGGATTCAGTTTTAGTAGATTATACATTTCCAGAAATGTGTTGATTTCACCCAGGTTGTCATATTGTTTGTTGTTGCTCCTCTAGTTCTTGCAGCTTTATCGTTAGGTTGTTTGTATAAGCTTCTTCTATCCTTTTAAGGTAGGCCTGTATTGCTAGGAATTTCCCCCTGAGGGCTACGTTTGCTGTGTCCCATAGGTTTTGGGGTGTTGTGAATTCATTTTTATTTGTTCCCAGATAGATTTTTAGTTCTTTTTTTAAATTTCATTATTAATCCATTTATTACTTAATAGCATGTTATTCAGTCTCCATGAGTTAGAGTGTTTTTGGTTTTTTCCCTTGAGATTGGTTTCTAGTTTCAATCCACTGTGCTCTGAGAAGATGCTTCATATGATTTCCATTTTCCTGTATTTGTGGAGGCTTGTCTTGTGACCTACCATGTGATCTATCTTTGAGAATGTTCCATGTGCATTAGAAAAGAATGTGTATTTTGCTTCTTTGGGGTGAAATGTTCTGTATATATTATTTAGGTCCATTTCCTCTAGAGTGTTCAATGCCACAATATTCTTGGTATTTTTTTGTTTGGAAGATCAGTCCATTGTTGATGATGTGGTATTAAAATCCTCTGCTATTAGTGTGTTGCTTGAAGTCCTCCAAGGTTTTCCTTATATATTTTGGAGCACCTATATTGGGTGCATATACGTTTACCAGAGTCATATCTTCTTGACGGATTGTTCTCTTAAGTATCATGAAATGTCCTTCTTTGTCTCTTTTTATGGCTTTCATCATAAAATCTTTTTTTTTCTGTAATAAATATTGCTACTCCAGTCTCTTGTTCATGTCCATTTGCTTGATATATATTTTCCCATCCCTTCATTTTCAATCTTTGTCAATCTTTTGTTCTGAGGTGGGTCTCTTGAAGATAGCATATATGTGTGTCATATTTTCTTATCCATTCAGTTACCCTATGTCTTTTGATTGGTCCATTTAATCTGTTTACATTTAAGGTTATTATTGATTGATACTTATTTATTGCCATTTTCTCACTTTGTACCGGTGTTCCTCTGTGTTTCTCTCTGTTTCGTCATTTTTTTAAAGCAGACCCTTTAGCATTTCTCGCAATGCTGGTTTGGTGAAGATGTATTCTTTTAGTCTTTTTTTTTTCTGTGAAACTCCTTATTTCTTCTGATTTGAGTGAGAGCCTTGATGGGTAGAGTATTCTTGATTGCAGGCCTTTATTTCCCATTACTTAGAATATTTTTTGACATTCCCTTCTGGCTTTTATTATTTCTGTTGAATAATCATCTCATAACCTTATGGGAGCCCCCTTATATGTTATTTGCTGCTTCTCTCTTGATGCTTTTAGGATTCTCTCTTTGTCTTTGAAATTTGCCATTTTAATTATAATGTGTCTTGGAGTAGGTCTGTTTGGATTCATCCTCATTGGGACTCTCTGATTTTTGAACTTGTGTAACATTTTCACTCATCAGTTTAGGGAAGTCTTCTATCATTACTTTTTTGAACAGATTTTCCATTCCTTATTTCTTTTCTCCTTCTAGTACCCCTCTGATACAGATATTATTGTGTTTCATGTTGTCCTGCAGGTCCATTAAAATCTTTTCATTCTTGTTCAGCCTTGTTTCATTCTGTTGCACTGTCTTGGAATATTTTTCTAGGTTGTCCTCCAGCTCACTGATCTGATCCTCTCCTTTCTCTAGCCTGCTGTTGATTCCTTTTACTGTATTCTTCAATCCAGAAATTATATTCTTCATTTCCTCCTGGCTCTTACTAATAGTTTCTATGTCCTTTTTAATGCTGGTATAGTTCTCAGTAAGTCTCTTGTAGCTTCCCTGGAGTTCTTCATAGTTCCCCTGGAGTTGTTTGTAGTTTTCTTTTAGCTGGCTGAGCTTATTGAGCTTCTCTTCTATCATCATTCTTTTGAATTCTTATCTGATCGTTTGCTTGCCTCTGTTTTCATTTAGTGCTCTTTCTGGGGATTCCTCCTTTCCTTTTAGTGATGGACTGTTTCTTTTTCTCCTCATTTTTAGGTTTTCTTGTAACCCAATCAGACTGTGATCAGCTTCCAGGCTAAGGAACTGCTAGGATGGAAGGATTGATTTAGTTGTAATCCTATTAATCTGTGATCCACCACCAGGCTCAGATGCATCTTGGGGTGACAGACCAATTCAGTTGTAAGTCAATGAATAAGCTACCAAACTCAGGCCCTGCTGACAGAGGGGTTCAATTGTAATCCAATGGATTTGCCTCTAGCTCAGGTGCAGGTTGGTAAAACAGATTCAGATGTCAATCTTTGAATCTGTCATCAGCTGCCAGTCCTAGGGGCCACTGGGAGGAACAAACCAACTCAATTTTGAACCAATGAATCCACGATCAGTCACCAGCCTCACAGGCCACTGTGCAGGGCTGTCTGACTGTCCCAGCTGTAAGTCAGAGAGTTTGTAGTCAGTTGCCAGGCCCAGGTGCTGCTGAGCGAGAGTTACCCCTTCAGTTGCCAACTATTGTATCTATGCTCAGACAGGGTAGGGCAGGAGAGATGTAAATCGAAAAATTGTGATCAGGCACCAGGCTCAGGCTTCCCTAGGTGAGGCAGATTGCTTCCAGTTGTTGGGGCTATGAGATCCCTCCTACAGAAGCCGCTTGGCAGGGCTCAGTGTAGTCCACCTGAGGTGTGGGTGATGAGTCAGCTCCGGGATCCCCACAGCCATTTCCCACTTCTCTCCTCCAAGCCATTGCCATAAACTCTCCTCACACATCTCCAATCCCCTCTACCCTCCTTCTGCTGGAGCCCAGGGTAGGTGAGTGCCAATGTATTTTTGCTGTGGTCACCCTATTAGTTCTCTGTCTCCCGCACTCTCTCAGGCCAGCAAACTCCAGGGCTTTCCACCCTTCTCAGCTGTATGCTGCTCTACTCTCTGCTGTGTTGCTGTAGGTTGGGACACCCAGTTGTGGGAACAGAATCCACCCTTCTCAGGTGGAGCCCCCAGCTCCATTCCTTTGGCTACTGCCTCCAGTGGGGACTCAGCCAGCCCTCTGACATTTCCACGATTCCCACCAGTCATGATGTGATGATTGTCCTCTTCTGTTTTGTCCATGGTTATAGGACTTTTTCCAGCTGGTGTTCTGTTGGTAATTCCAGCTGACTTTTTCTCCAGAAATGTAATTCTAGATGTGACAGTTGCTCCAGAGGTTTCTCCAGTTAAACCCTTTGAGTCATATTTTTCTGTCTCTATCTAAACAGGCTCCTATGCTTGCCTCTGTTTCTCAGGTAGAGCTGTGACATCTATTAGTTGTAAAAGATGGAGCCTTAGGTATTCATTAGTGCCCAGTGACTGTTTTTTTACCAGGTAGTGGTGCTGTCTGGGGAAACTTTTCTGCTTGCTCAGCTCTTGCCCTTTTTTCAGGCACTTATCTCACTTCCCATAAAGGGCTAGCTCCTCTCTAGTTCTGTGGTTCGCAGAGTTGGTGGTTCTGTGGATGTTTTGGGACTGTTAGGGCCTCTAAACAAAGGAACCCTTCCTGATAGTTCCTCTGCCCCAACTCCAACTGGTTTTCACAGTCAGATAAAGCAATGAGGCTTTTTATTTTTCTCCCCTACTGCTGGAACAGTGACTCACTTGATCTGATCTGGTTCCAGAAGCACTCAATAAGTGCTCCTACAGTGATCTTTCATTTTGCCACAGCTCTCTCACTTGTGCTGCCAACTCATACAACTGCCCCACCAAGTGTGCAGGCAGTTCTTGAACAATCTGCTTGCCTAACCCATTATTCTGTGTCCTGGCTCTCTGCCCCTCCTACTTGTCTGGATGAGCCTCTTTCTTTTTCTTCTATATATTTTTTGTTGTTGGATTTCCATGTAGTTCTACATCCAGAACTTTCTGAATGTCTCTACTTTTGAGGTAGATGCATGATCTTTGGTTGTGGGACAAGATGCAGCGTGACTATGCCTCCAGCTTAGAACTCTTCCCCCTCCTTTTTTTTTTTTTTTTTAATTTTATTGTTGTTGTATTACATCCATCCCCTTTTTGCTCCCCTCTGTCCCCCCACCCACCCACCCATTCCCCCCAAAGTCAATCCCACCTGTTGTCCATGTCCATGGTTCCTTTATACTAGGTTCTTGTCTAAGCTGCTCCCCATCTTTGCCTCTACATCTCCCTCCCCCCTACCCCGTTCCCCTGA
>PVIW01016064.1:0-17766 GCA_004026585.1 Noctilio leporinus | reverse complement strand
GACAGGTGTGAGGTGGTATCTTAATGTAGTTTTAATTTGCATCTCTCTGATGACTAGTGATGTTGAGCATTCTTTCATATGCCTCTGGGCCCTTTGTATATCTTCCTCAGTGAGTTGTCTGTTCAGGTCCTTTGCCCATTTTTTAATTGGGCTGTCTGTCTCCCTGGTGTTGAGTCGCATTAGTTCTTTATATATTTTGCAGATCAGATCCTTGTCTGAGGTATCATTGGCAATTATGTTTTCCCATACAGTTGGTTCCCTTTGAATTTTGCTGATATTTTCTTTAGCTGAACAGAAACTTTTCAATTTCATATAGTCCCATTTGTTGATTCGTTCTTTGATTTCCTTTGCCCTTGGTGAATTATCAGTAAACATATTTTTGCGTAGGATATCTGAAAGTTTACTGCCTATATTTTTCTCCAGGATCTTTATGGTGGCACTGCTTATGTTTAAATCCTGTATCCATCTTGAGTTTATTTTGGTGTATGGTGTAAGTTGGTGGTCTAGTTTTATCTTTTTGCATGTTGCTGTCCAGTTCTCTCAACACCATTTGTTGAAGAGACTGTTTTTACTCCATTGGATGTTCCTTCCCCCTTTGTCAAATATGAGTTGACCATAGAGTCCTGGGTTAATTTCTGGGCTCTCTATTCTGTTCCATTGATCTATATGTCTATTCTTATGCCAGTACCAGTCTGTTTTGATGACAGTAGCCTTGTAGTATTGTTTGAGGTCCGGTATTGTGATTCCTCCTACCTTGTTGTTCTTTCTCGATATTATCGCCAATTTTATAGCCACGCGCTAGTGGTTTTAGATGGGCTTGCTCACCTGCAAGGCATTTTGTGCTTTCCCAAAATGTCCGTTTTTCCCAAATGCTTCTGTGACTTACTGAGTCTTCTCAGACCTCTTCAGGGCGATTATTATGGTTATCCTATTTTGAGTCTTTTCTTCTCTTTCAGAAGGTCATACTTAGGGAGAGATTCAATGACCTTGGGGATGACATCTGGCCCGGCCTTGGAAGGGGACAGTGGAGGCGCAGATGCTCGACGCCAGATTTGGGCACCATCCGCTCTGCCACAGCTGCCTTGTGACTGAGCGAGCAGGGCCCAGTGGGGCGGGCGAGGCGTGCCCGGGGCTGGACAGGCTGTCTGCGGAGCCGCGGAGGTGTGGCGGTGGCGCGCGGGCTGCATGGAGAGAAGCAGGAGCCGGGCAGAAACTCGGGTTGTGAGGCTCCTACCAGGGGCCTTGGGTTCCCAGCTCAGCAGTTTGGGTTTTATTGCTGCCGGCAGTGCGGCGGTGAATCGAAGAGGAGGAGCAAATGAAGCCGCCCCCTGCTGGCAGCCGCTTGGAAGTGCAATTTATTTCTGCCTAAAGTAGCATATATGGTAGAGTAGATTAAGAATGATTTTGTCAATTACAGGCATTTTGATTTTTTGAAGGAAACTGCTGCAGAGTAAATCACTAAATAACCAGCCCATATTTCGCATAAACATCTTATTTTATTACTATTAATAAGTTCTGATGTTTTAGGTGGCATCCTCATTCAGAAAGGGAGTGATGATGATTGTTAATGCTCACTTAGAAATTTTTTTTTAAGATTTTATTCATTATTTTCAGAGAGAAGGAAGAAAGGGAGAGAGACATCAATGTATGGTTGCCTTTCACCTGCCTACAGCCACGGACCTGGCTGGAGACCTGACTTGCAGCCTGGTTATGTTGCCCTGGCTAAGAATCGAACCAGCGACCTTTGGGTTTGCCGGCCAGCGCCTTATCCACTGTGCCACCAGCCAGGGCTGAATTTTTTAACCACAAAGGTAAAAGTAGCAAAAAATTTTTTGGAAAAATACTCAATCCCCCAAACTTAAACGTTTGGATTTCCAAAAAATACCCATTTATGGTTAATATACTCTAATGGGTGTCCTTTCTAGCAACCAAGTAGTCTTGCCGAGGCAGCATTGCTGCTGAGCTGCAGCTTGTAGGGAGAGGGGCAGAGGAACCCAGGAACGGCAGTGCTGCCCCGTGGGAAGAGCCCAGGCCTCGAAATCAGATGAACAGGGTTCCAGGCCCCTGCTTTAGCACTTAGTGGTTGTGTAAACTTGTGCCAGTTATCTATTTATTTTTTAAAAACCATTTTATGTATTATAATTTTGAGAGACAAGGGTAGCGATGGAGGGAGAAAGGGAGAGAAACATCCATATATGGTTGCCTTTCACCTGCCTCCAGCTACAGACCTGGCTGGAGAACTGGCTTGCAACCTGGTTATATGCCCTGGCTGGGAATTGATCCAGCGACCTTTGGGTTTGGAGGCCAGTGCCTTATCCACTGTGTCACCAGCCAGGGCCATGTGCCAGTTTTTTAAACATCATTAGTTTCAGTTTCTTCATTTGGCTGATCAAAATTAAAATGTTAATCATGTAGGATATTGTAATTCTGAGGATTAGAAAGTTATTTCTCATATACGTATATAAAGAGCTGAGCACAGTGTCTGGCTCAGTGATGCTATATCATTGCTAGGAGGTTTCATTTTAACAGCCTTAAAATAATTGAATTAATATGATTTATTCAATAAGAAATCAAGTAAATAAATTACATATAATAGCCATTTGACTAAATACATGAATGTAATAACCAATTTTAGAATTAAAGGATAAAATTAAAGACAAGATAAATTTTTGTGAAAAGGACAAAAAAATGCACTTTACCTAGTAAGAAACCCCATAATAGCAGGAGAAATACTCTTGGTTTAGCACTATTTTTTCCAATGGAGACTAAAGACTGTACCATAAACTGGCCACTCAAAGGGTTCATGCAGGTAAGCTAACAGCTCCTGTCTCATAAGATCTGCCCAGCACAGGGGTAGGGTGAGCGTCACCATTCAAATGTATTACCTAATGCATAGGTTGCCTTTGTGTTTTGTTGATGGCTTCCTTTCCTGGGCAGAAGCTTTTTAGTTCGATGGATTCCCACTTACTTATTTTTGCTTTTGTTTCCATTGCCAAGGCCAATGTTAAAGAGCTTTTTCCTATGTTTTCTTCCAGGAGTTTTATAGTTTTGAGTCACATATGTAGGTCTTTAGTCCAGGTTGAGTTGATTTTTGTGAGTGGTAAAGATAGGATTGAATTTCATTCTTTTGCCTGTGTATATTTGGTTTTCCCAGCACCATTGATTAAGAGATTGTCATTTCCACATTATGTATTCTTGGTGCCCTGGTCAAAATCAGTTGACTAAACTTGGTTTGGTTTGTATCTGGGTTCTCTATTCTGTTCCATACATCTATTTGTCTGTTTATAGCAGTACCATACCAGTTTAACCACTATACCTTTGTAATGTACAAAAATCAGAAAATCTGATTGATGTCTCCAACTGGTCGTTTCTGTTTTTTCAAGTTTGCTTTGGCAATCTGGGATGTTTTGTGGTCCCTTACAAATTTTTAGAACTGCTTTTTCTACTTTTGCGAAAATCCCCATTGGAAAGTTGATAGGAATTGTAGCATTGACATTTTAACAATTTCAATCTTTCCAGCTCATGAACACAAAGTATCTTTCCATTTATTTGTCTTTAATTTCTTTCATCAATGTCTTACAGTTTTTAGTGTACAGATTTGTTTTAACCTTTTTCATCATTTAATTCTTTCTGGTGCTATTGTAAATAGGATTATTTTGATGATTTCCTTTTTGAATAGGTCAACATTAGTATAAATAAGTAAAACTGCTTTTTGTATGTTATTTTGTATCCTGCAACTTTACTTATTTGTTAGTTAGTTCTAACAGGTGTGTGTGTGTGTGTGTGTGTGTGTGTGTGTGTGTGCATGTGCCGCTGTTAGAGTTTTCTACATACAGGATCATGCCATCTGCAAACAAATAATTTTACCTCCTCTTCTCTGACTTGACTGCCTTTTATTTCTTTTCTTCTCTGACTACTCCTGCTAATACTTCAAGTATTATGTTGAATAGCAGTGGCAAGAGTGGGTATCCTTGCCTTGTACCATTGATTATGATGTTAGCTGCAGGCTTTTGGTAAGTGGCCTCTGTTGAGGAAATTTCCTTTTACACCTATTTTGTTGAATGGATGTTGATCTTCATCAAATGTTTTTTCTGCACCTGAGAGGATCATGTGAGTTGTATCTTTCATCTGTTGATGAGATGTATCACATTGATTGATTTGTGTATGTCAATACAAACTTGAATCCCAGGGATATGTTTACTGATTTGAGAAAGAGAGGGAAGAGAGAGAAAAAAATATCGATTGGTTGTCTCCCGTACAAGCCCCAACCCGGGATCTGCTGTTCACAGGTTTCAGAATAAGCTCTCCCACTCTGGGACCTGGGGGCCCTGCTCCTGGTCCTCTTCTTACCTGTCCGCTGGGTCCTCACCTTACATCTATCCTCTTGAAGATTACCTTGACTGATGCTTCCCATAGAAGCAGGATATTATGTGCCCCATGTTCCATCAGGTAAAATTCTACCTCAGACCTTCGTTTTGTAAAGCTGGAGTTTGCTTAGGAAACTGTCTTGACCACTGTCAGCAAATGGGATTCCTCATTAGACCTTCCTACTGAGCAGCTGCTCATAAAAAGAAATCAGGACCCGTAAGTGTGAGATAGATTTTACAAATGCAGATATTGAGGAAGGTTAATTCTCCACACTAAAGCCATTTCTTTTTTTTTTTACCTCAGAGTTTGGAGGGTGAAAAACCCATATAAAAAAAAATCTCAACATCTTTCTGGGAGTCAAGTTTGGAGCTGAGACCGTGAGTTCTCATGGTCCACCTTGCTGAAGAGGTAGCTGGAAAAGATGTCTCAGTCTGTTCATTGTCCAGTCCCCTGTCCTGTTCAGCTTAGTTCCTTGATTGTAAGCAAATGCAGGTTAGGCACCTTGCCACTTCAAAAGCCAGGACTCAAGAGACAGGTGCTGATGTAAAGGAAAGTGGTTTCATTCAGATGCCAGCCACCAGGAAGATGGGAGGCTCTTGTCTCAAAGCCCATCTCAGCCTCTCGGGTGTCCTGGCTACTTTATTGAGGGGAACCATGGGAAGAGGGGAACTAAGGAATTTCTGGTGATATGAAGTTTCTCACTCTGCTTTATTTCTGGTATCCATGGCCTCTTCTGTGTGTGTCTTCATGTAGTTTTATTGCTCTAGCCACAGTCTTACTGCTGACATCTGGGAACAGGATATGCAGGCAGGATTTTGGCTGTTTCTGATATTGTTACTGAACTGAGCCAGTGGAAGGGGGCTGGGTGAGGGGTGGGCCTAATACATTCTACCAGGCAAAAGTCCAAAGACAGAATTCAGTGTAGAAGAAAGTAGTTCTTTATTTAACACTCATATAATTTGCAAAAGTAGCTATTTAAGTATTTGTCATTATAACTACTACAAGATTCAGGAACTGAAAACTACATAAGGAAAAAATCTGTATTACTGAAGAAGGTACATGAACATGGGTCCCATTTAGTTTGGTTCTCTCTCTATTAATCCCTTGAAACGAATATTTTGGTCAGACAGGCCCTTGCTGGAAGGGGTGGGCAGAGGCTGCCATCAAGTCCACATAGGGGAGGGGAGTGTAGCCTTTTGCTGACAGGCTGAGCCTCCTGTCCTCCCCTCTCACTGTCCCTAATCTTCAGGATCCACGAACCCCAGCCCCTGGCAGCCAAGAAGAATCAGGGAATAGAGAAAGGAAGTGAAATCTCCATGAACTCCCTGTTAAATGATCTCCCCTGGAATTCCTTGCAGCACCCAGCATGCATTGCCCTGGTTTCCTGGGAAACGCACACACACTGCTCCCCTCCTCCCCCATTTCCGGGGTGTGGTCACCAATTACAACTGCCTCCTCTTAACACTCTGGACACTGTAGTCTTAAAATGGCTAGTGGATGAAGGTCTTTATCTTCTGTAACTACTTCCTGCTGGCCAAGGACTAGTCCTACCTACCCACCTTGGTCCAGAGATCCCTAACAAAAGGGGGTCTGGAGTGGAGAAGAGTCTTCATTTAAGGGAGAAGCTTCTTGCAAGGTCAGGTCAGTTGGTTGTCCCTGGAAAGTGGTGTGTGCGATGTCCAAATGATGGCATTGCTGGACAGGTTGGCAACCTGGTTGTATTCTGGAGGCAACCAACTTGGCAAGAGGGTTAGAAGGCACAAGCAGAACCACAGCTAAGTAACCAAGGCACGGGGCTCGCAGCTGACAGACCTGAGCCTTCTTCCCTCCGCTCCTACCACCCCTACCGTTCAGGACCTAGGACCCCCAGCTTCGGGAAGGATGGGAGAATTAAAAGAAAATAGCATTTTCCCCATGTTCCTTTTTAAATAATCTTCCCCAGAATCTCTAGTGAGGTCCAGCAGGTGGTGCATGCCCAACTCAAACACTCCCCCACTTCCAGGAGTGGGAGTCCCATGCTACAATATGAGTGGCTGACACCCAAATTCTTGTGGTCACGATCATTCCTTGGCTAACTGGGAGCTGAAACTGCTAATGTCTATAAAATACTTATAAGGAAACTTGCCTATGTGGCTTACTGTATCTCGGACCTGTCCCTATCATGTCGAGCTGCACCCCTGGAGCCTCTGGCTCGTCTTCACATGGCAGCTGGCGTGGCTGCCAGTCCAGGTACCTCCAGTTTAGCCCTGGACACTGTCCTGCTGACCTCGGTCATCGTGGGGCCCACTGAGCCCTGGCATTCTGTTCAGCAATTACTCCACAAAAATACATATGGTGACTGAGTCTTCTCTTTATTTTACAGAAGCCTCAGCTCAGACTAAAGAATTCCCTAAGCAAAAGGAATCATCTGCAACTAAGGAGGAGGTCTCAATTGAAACATCTAATGACATGGTCAAACCTCCCTCCCAACCAGGTATCCCAGTAGAGGACCCTGAGGAAGTAGAATGGAGCCAGGAGAAGACAGAAGAGATGCTGGCTCAGCCTATTGCAGAGGCTGATGCGACAGTGATACAGCCACTTACAGCTCTTCCAGAGGACCCTGAGGGTGACACTTTGACATCCCAAGCCTGTTCAAGATCAGCAACCAACCTTGTCTGATGTCACCTTGCCATGTTTGGACCTAGAGCTCACCATAACACAAGAACCTAGTGTGGAAACGGAACATCCTACAACTCGGCAGCCTTCTACAGCTCCATCAAAACAGCCTGAGGTGACAGTTCTTGTTTAGGTTCAGAAGCCCACCTGGGAAGATGTTACAGTTCCAGGTTCAGACCTGAAATTGTTCAGAACACAGCAACCAGAGACATCTGAGGCAGGTCCTCCAACAACTGAACAGAAATTGCCCATGGACATATGCGAGCTCTGCACCTGCTATGGTAGTACACTGTCCTGCGCTGGTCTCAGCCCAGAGCAGAAGCTCCGCAGCGTGCCCGTGCTGTACCCCAACATCTACAACCACACCTTCACCATCGTAAATTCACAAGGAAACTCAATTTCTCACATCGACAAAGATACATGGAAGTCATACCATTTTCTAGAGAAACTAATCGTCAGTGAAAATAATTTGAAAGAATTACATAAGGATTCATTTGAAGGCCTTCTCTCCCTTTAGTATTTAGATGTATCATCCAATAAAATACAACATATCAAAAGGAATACATTTCAATCTCTAACTCTATTGCAACATTTAAACCTTAAGAACAATTTAATGACAGAAGTGAGAGTTGGAACATTTCAGGCCTTGCATGGGATGAAGTCTTTGCACCACTTGATTCTCAGTCATAATCCTCTGACAACTGTTGAAGAATCATATCTTTTTGAGTTGTCCACATTAAAATATTTAGACATGGGAACAACACAAGTGTCACTGGCAACACTTGAGAGGATCCTCATGATGACCCTGAAATTGATCCTCCCCAGCCATTTGATGTGCCGCCTCTGCCAATTTAAGAAGAATATCAAGGCTGTCAGCAAGGCAGTCAAACTCAATTGTGACAGTGACAAACTGTCAAATTGACAAACACACATTGTGATGAGGAGCTCCATTTAGGAAGGACTGAAGGCTCCTTCATGAAAATACTACAAGGCCAGGAAGAGAACAACTGCCCTGCGCTGACTATTGAGCCAGAGGGGGCATCCTCAGGTGAAAGTGGAGACAGCTTCGCAGCCTTAACCAACATCCTAAAGGAGTTTCTCAGTGAGCAGGAGGCAGTAAAGGTTTCCAAGGTGGACTGGGATACAGGAGGATGGAAAAAGGGGACAACAGAAGCCCAGGGTGAAGAGGATGAGCAGGAGTCACGTGAGCTCACCCAAGAAGTGACAGGCTACAGATATAAGAGCAAACTCATCTTGGCCGCACCTGTGATTGTAGTAACCTCATTTTTCATAGTATTTTTCTTGCTCATTGTGATAGTAAAAAAACATCAAAGGAAGGTAAAGAAGGAGGAGACTTTGTCTCAATTCTTGGACATGAGAGGTCCCTGAAGGAGGGTGGTTTCACAAGAAGGCAGCCACTGTCCTTTCGGGAGCGGCATTGGCCATTCAATATCATGTGCAACAGAAATGTGGAACAGAATCGACATCCCAAGGATGAGGAGGCCGTTTTTATTTACATGGAGAAAGGTGGAGCCTCTGTGTCAACTGCAGAAGGAGCTACTCAGCCTCGGCTGGAGAAAAGATGGGTGAAGTGAAGCCTGACACAGTCACAGAGTGAACCCCCATCCTCAGGCACCTGCCATTTATATTTGTAAAATGTCTCAGCATTGTTGATGAGATAAATGATTTTCCCCCTATTAACATGCATGGGAAATCCATGATCAACTCTAGCCATGAGGTAAGGAATTGAAATGTAAAGAGTTAAGTATTTGTATACAAACAACAGGGCTAAAGGCAAGAAAAGCAGGGCTGAAGCTCAAAGCCCTGGAGTAGCTGGTACTTTCTTGAGCTGCAAGGTGGTCAAACAAGGGTGAATGTTACTGAACCCAACCAGTGTGTGTTGGGGGGATCCTACAGCTGCAACCCACCAGGCAAATCTGCAAATGCAGAATTCAAATTCAGTGGGTAACAAAAGAAAGGGTGAAGAAAAAGCCAGACTATGACATCAAAAATAGCTTTTTAGTTATTTCTCCTTACAGCTACTACCTAGGATCAAGGGCTGAAAATAACACAAGAACAAAATCTGTTCACAGGGCCTTGCTGGTGTGGCTCAGTGGATTGGCACTGGATTGCAAACCCAAAGATCACTGGTTCGATTCCCCAGTCAGAGCACATAACCAGGTTGCAAGACAGGTCTCCAGCCAGGTCCATGGCAGGAAGCACGTGAAAGGCAACCATACATTGATGCTTCTCTCCCTTTCTTCCTCCCTCCCTGCCCTTCTCTGAAAATATTAAAATCTTTAAGTATATTGAATGCTATTAAAAAAATATCTGTTCATAGTGCTGACTATTATCACGTAGCTCTTTGGAAATAACATGCAAATTTCTGCCTCAAGCCTGTTCCCCTCTAAGACACCTAAGGAAAACCACCCTCTCATCCTCTAGAGCTTCTAGAATACTGTGGCTCCCGAGGTAACTGACTTACAACTTTGAGCAGGCAGATGTCACCCCTGTATGTAACTCTTGGGCATAGAGCCTCCTTTATTCCAATGTATATATAAGACTGTCCTTGCTGTAAGCTCAGAGTGGAAATTACTGTTGTGGGAGAGCAGAAAAAACATGTGTGGTAACACTGACACCCTCCAGCGCCCAGCCACACAGAGCAGATGTAAAAATGCCCGAACTCTCCGCTGTATTTAAAGTAAGTGCATCTGTGACAAGGGAGGGCCAACAGAGCATGAGGACACAGACACTCTTAGCTTTACAGCCATGTGGTCTTTAGTGTGCTGCTGCAAAAATGCAGAAAACTCTCCTAAAGGCCCAGCTCAGGTTCTTCACCTCCAAGCAAGAGCCCTTTGCACCATCATCACTTGGTGGTCTTGCACCTGACACCATGGGACCTGACACAGCCACCCAGGTGTGCAGCCGAATTCCTGCCTCCCTGAGCTAGGAAGGGAGGCCTGGCAGGAACTAGCTGTCCCCTCTGCAGGGGAAGAGGACATTTGGTTCCTGATGATTCTGGGAAGAAGTCTCATTCTTCTGCAGTCACTCTCAACCCAGGACTAATAAAGTTTGCCTAAATCAAGGTTGTGACCTGCAGCAGGAAAGGGGTGATTTGTTGTTAAGGGGCACAAGCATAACTCAGCTGCCCATTGTGACACAGCTGCCCATTGTGACACAGCTGCCCATTGTGACTGGGCAGCCAGTGTTGGGTCTTGCTCAGCATGTGGGGCCTGCATCCCACTCATCTAGGTCGCTTAGAGTGCCCCCCTTGCCTCTGTGGCTTATTATATCTCAGACGTGCCCCTATCATGTCTGAGCTGCGCCTCCAGAGCCTCTTCGTGTGGCAGCTATTGTGGCTGCTGGTCCAGGCTGCTCCAATTCGGTGTGTAGCCCTGGACACTTCCCTCCTGACCTCTGTCCCAACCAAGCCCACTAAGCCATGGCTGTCGGAACAGCAGGTACCCCCCCCCCCCCAAATATCTATGATGACTCTGAGTCTTCTCTTTATGTTTCAGAAGCCTCAGTTCCCACTATGGAATTCCCTGGCCAAATGGAATCATCGGCAACTAAGGAGGAGATTCCGACTAAAGGATGGAATGAGATGGTCAACCCTCCCTCCCAACCAGGTACCACAGCAGAGGACCCTGAGGAGATAGATTTGTCTCCATTCCAGGAGGAGACCCTGGGTCAGCCTATTGCAGAGGCTGATGCTACAGTGCTACAGCCACTTAGCGATCTTCCAGAGGACTCTGAGGTGACACGTCCAGATGCAGAGACTGTTCAGGCTCAGAAACAAATTTCTCATATCACACTTCCACCTTTGGACCTGGAGCTCACTGTAATACCTAACCCAACTGTGGAAGACCATGCCACAGCTGTGATGCCACCTATAGCTCCTCCAAAGCATCCTGAGGTAACATTTCCGCATCCAGGGCCTGTTCGGGCTCAACAACAAACCTTGTCTGATATCACACTTCCACCTTTGGACCAAGAACTCACCATAACACCAGAACTTACTGTGGAAGAATTTCCTACAGTTTTGATACCACCTACAGCTCCTCCAGAGCACTCTGAGATGACATTTCCACACCCAGAGCCTGTTCAGGCTCAGCAACAAACTACCTCTGATATTACACTTCCACCTTTGGACCTGGAACTCACCATAGCACCTAACCCAAGTGTTGAAGAACATCCTACAGCTGTGACACCACCTACAACTCTTCCAACGTACCCCAAGGTGACATTTCCACATCAAGAGCCTGTTCAGACTCAGCAACCAACCTTGCCACAAGTCACAGTTCCTCATCCAGACCTGGAGCTCACCATAACACCTAAACAGGCTGAAGAGGCAGAACTTCCTGTAGATCTACAGATACCTACAGCTCCTCCAAGGCAACCTGAGGTGACATTCCCACATCCAGCACCTGTACAAGGTCAGCCACCAACCTTGCCACAAGTCACAGTTCCTCATCCAGACCTGGAGCTCACCATAACACCAGAACCTACTGTGGAAACTGAACATCCTATAGCCCCACAGCTGTCTACAGCTCCTCCGAAACACCCTGAGGTGACAGTCCTTGTTCAGGTGCAGCAGCCTACCCAGGGGGAAGTTCAAGTTTCAGACGTGAGATTGTTCAGAATGCAGCAACCAGAGACATCCAAGGCAGGTCTTCCAACAACTGAACAGAAATTGCCCATGGACATATGCGAGCTCTGCACCTGCTATAATCTTACAATGTTGTGCACTGGTCTCAGCCCGGAGCAGAAGCTCCGCAGCCTGTGCTGTACCCCAACATCTACAACCACACCTTCACCATTGTAAATTTACAAGGAAACTCAATTTCTCACATCGACAAAAATACATGGAAGTCATACCATTCACTAGAGAAACTAATCCTCAGTGAAAATAATTTGAAAGAACTACATGAGGATTCATTTGAAGGCCTTCTCTCCCTCCAGTATTTAGACTTATCCTCCAATAACATACAACACATTGAAAGGAACACATTTGATTCCATACCTTTTTTGCAACATTTAAACCTCCAAAACAATTTAATGACCACAGTGAGCTTTGGAACATTTCAGGCCTGGCATGGAATGCAGTTCTTACACCACTTGATTCTCAATCACAATCCTCTGACAACTGTTGAAGATCCCTATCTTTTTAAATTGCAAGGATTACAATATTTAGACATGGGAACAACACAAGTGTCACTGACAACAGTTGAGAGGATCCTCAGGATGACCCTGAACTTGGAAAATCTGATCCTCCCCAGCCATTTGGTGTGCTGCCTCTGCCAATTTAAGAAGAATATCGAGGCTGTGAGCAAGATAGTCAAACTCAATTGTGACAGTGATTGTTTGACAAACACACATTGTGATGAGGAGCTCCATTTAGGAAGGACTGGAGGCTCCTTCATGAAAATGCTACAAGGCCGGAAAGAGAACAACTGTCCTGAGCTGACTATTAAGCCAGAGGGGGCATCCTCAGGTGAAAGTGGAGATGGCTTCGCAGCCTTAACCAACATCCTGAAGGAGCTTCTCAGTGAGCAGGAGGCGGTAAAGGTTTCCAAGGTGGACTGGGATACAGAAGGATGGAAAAGGGGGACAACAGAAGCCCAGGGTGAGCAGAATGAGGAGTCACGTAAGCTCACCCAAGAAGTGCCAGGCTACAGGTATAAGAACAACCTCACCTTGGCCCCACCTGTAATTGTACTAGCCTCATTTTTATACTATTTTTCTTGCTCATTGTGATGTGTCATAAAAGTCCATCAGAGGAATGCAAAGAAGAAGGGGACTTCTCAAGTACTGGATACGAGAGGTCTCTGGAGGAGGATGGTTCCTGGAGTAGGCAGCCACTGTCCTTTTGGGAGAGGCTTTGGCCATTCAATATCATATGCAACAGAAATGAGGAACAGTATCTACACCTCAAGGATGAGGGTCCCCCTTTTATCCACATAGAGAAGGGTGAAGACTCCCTGTCAACTACTGAGGGAGCCACCTCAGACTCAGCTGGCGAAGAGACATGTGAAGAAAATGAACCATGACACTCCCTCATAGTGAACTCCCATCATTAGGCACCTGCAATTTATATTTGTAAATGTCTCAGCATTGCTGGTGAAATAAATTATTTTCCTCCCATTGATATGCATGGAAATTTTATACCCAAATCTAGACATGAGGAAAGGAGTTAAAATGTAGAGTTAAGTATTTGTATACAAACAACAGGGCTATGGGCAAGAAAAGCAGGGCTGAAGCTCAAAGCCCTGGGGTAGCCGGTACTTCCTTGAGCAGCAGGGTGGTCAAACAAGGGTGAATATTACCAGTCCCAAACAGTAGGTGGGATCCCACCAATGCAGCCCACCAGGCAAATCCCCAAAGACTGAACTTGGTGGCAGCCTGCACTAATGAAATAACACTGTCCCAAACAGCTCACGTGTAAGGGGAAAACGATCTGGCCAGTGGCTCAAGGCCAAAGGCCCAGTTCCTTGTTCCCAAAGGTCTTTTACTGAAAAAGGTAAACCTGAAGGCATGTAGCTTGCCAATCAATGTTAATGAATACTAATTATAGAGAAAGAGAGGAAAAACTAGGGGGCAGGGAGATCTCACTCAGGTCAGGATGTGCATTCAAAGTTTAAAAACTTCTGCAAAAACTGGATACAACAAAGGATTAGGTGAGGTGAGAGAACAGGCCAGGCTTCATAGTAACGTAACTATTTTCCCATGACCTAGTACCCCTCTCTCAGGGCCAATGATTTTAACATGGAAACATGTATGTACCCAGCGTTCCCAGTCTTCCAGTGGGGACCTACAGGTTTAGCCTGGCCCACACAGGACTCCAAGTTTCTATGTTTGCCAGGTGGGCCTCAACAATAGCAAAGAAAGGAATCTTATATTTAATGGCAAGTTTCTGCCTAAAATACCTGAGTAACAAAATAAAGGGGAAAGAAAAAGTCAGACTATGACACCAAAAATAACTACACATTTGTCATTATAGCTACTAGCTGGGTTCAAGGGCTGAAAATAACACAAAAACAAAATCTGTTCACAGCACTATTTCCCCAAGCTCTTTGGAAATAACATGCAAATTTCTGCCTCAAGCCCGTTCCCTCTAAGACATCTAAGGCAAACCATCCTGTCACCCTCTGCCAGCTGGGGTCATGGTGACACCAGTAATCTCTTCTCTCACTCAAAAGTATTACAAAGTAGGTGGCTTAGCTGGTCTATGGTCACTGTCCAGCTTCAGGCATCTTTGGAGCCAGTGTCCCCAGGCCTCCACTTACAGGCCTGCACTGGTAACTGCTGGGAGGCCTGCTGGCTACAGTTGACACCCGACCCCCACTGGGGGAGGACAAAGAGCCAACTGACATTCTGCTTCCCAGCCCAGGCTCAAGAGTTCTCTCCCAGAATCCCATGCCTGCCCAAAGTCAGTGGCAAGTGTCCTGTTCTCCAACCAATGAGGGCCAGTGTCAGCCACATCTGCTTTTGCCCCTCTTCCGGCTGCCACGTTTAGCAAGGGGCAAAGTCTCTGGTCCTGCAGGTATAGCTCAAATGCTGTCCCATTTCCAGGGGGTATATCCCCCCTTCACATGAAGAGGGGCTTCTCCCATCTCCCCAATACAGTCAGTCCCTGAGAAGAGGAAAACACACTTTCCTCAAGGTCTGTAGCTTATAAATCAAGTAACAGCTTATTCCGGTGCTCTGTCCCCTGGCTCACCTGCTACCAGCTATTTACAATGCACTTGACCTCCTGCTATTGAGGGTCACCCACTTCTGGCCCCTCTCATCAGGTCTTTGGGGCAGTCAGAATATTTGGATCCCTGAGCCTACCCCCAAGCTCTTCAGTTCAAGCACAGATGTGTACCCTATCTTGGTTTAGTGGGTTCTCCACCATTTCAAGCCAGTAAAAAAGTCACATTAGTTTTGTTCTTTCTTTTTCATTAAAGAGCTCCCAACTGTTGGAGCTAGTGAGGAGATGCTGGAAAGAGCGTAAAGAAGAATTTCAGAGAGCAATATTTGCCCAAGATTGTCTCCTCAGGACTTGATTTCACAGGACATATTGGGAGGCCAGTTCTGCATTCACTTGTCCTGCCTCAGCTGCTGCTGAGCCCACGGAGGGTCAGCTGTGTGCTGCCAGGCTCCCTCCAGCTCAGCCCAGCTCCACGGCTACCCACTTCTTCCACACCCAGCACACATTCCTGGCTGCCTGACTCCATGGGATAATGCACAGGTTCCTCTGCTTCTTCTGCAGAGGAGTCACTGCTGAATTCCATTCAGTAAGTCAGTGAGACTGCAATGCCTGCATGAGTCAAAGAAATTCTGATCATGGAAGATTTCATGATTGACTGAATGATCACACATAAGTGTTGGTGGTTTAGTATTTGATATGAAGCATGGTGCCAATCACCATGCGCCAATGGTGCAGACTCCCCAGTGGAGCCCCAGGACTGGGAAACTGCCCAGTGTGTTCTGTAGTGGGAGAAAGCAGGGAAGTGCAGAATTCCTGTTTCCCTGTCTGTTTACCAGGAGGGCTTATTCTGGAGAAGGCGGCCACCCGGGCTAAGGGATATGTATAGACCTGTCAGTGACACATGCTAGGAAACCGTGGCACAGAAGCTACATGACAAGGTTTTGTCTGATGGGGATGAGATTCCCAATAAGGATAATGAGTAAATCATTGGAACAATTCAGAATTCTTGTCTAAAATGGTTGAGAGGGTTCCAGGCAGAGTGAAAGTGCCCTCAGTTTTATTAGTTTGCTGATGCTGTTCTCCCGGTGCCTGCCCAAGTTCCCCACAAAGTTTCTCACAAGTGTTTTTTCCTCTGCGGAGCAGTGAGCCAGCAAATATTTCCTGTGTTTACAGCACAGCCTGGGAATAGGGAAGGTGCAGCAGGTCAGAGCTGCCCCTGACCACAGAGCCACTTAGCACAAATGTTCTGCTGCAGACGCTGGGACACCATCCACTCACCGAGGCAAACCCACATTTAAGAGACACAGAGCTTAACATGTTCTTTTCCTGCAGGTCTTCTCAGAGCCTTTACTGCATCTCTGCTCACTATGGTGCTCCCAGGGACAAAGGATTTATAAGCAGTGTTTCCAATGCTGCTGCTTTTTTTCTTTTCTTTCTTTTTTTAAAGATTTTATTCCCTCATTTCCAGAAAGAGGGGAAGGGAGAGAGGCAGAGAGGGAGAGAGACATCACTGTATGGTTTCCTTTCACTGACTCCAGCCACAGATCTGACTGGAGACCTGGTTTGCAACCTTGTTATGTGCCCTGGCTAGGGAAATGAACCTGCGACCTTTGGGTTCTCAGGCCATCGCCTTACCCACTGTGCTACCAGGCAGGGCCTTTTTTTTTTTTTTTTTTTTTTAAGATTTATTTTTAGAGTAGGAGGATAGAAAGAGAGGGAGTGAAACATCAATGTGATCAATGTGTGGTTGCCCCTCACACCTCCAAACACACACACATACACACACACACGCACAAGTGGGGGCACAGCCCACAATCCAGGCATGTACCCCGACTGGGAATCGAACTGGTCAGCTCCTGGTTTGCAGGCCAACACTCAATCCACTGAGCCACACCAGCCAGGGCTTTCTAAGGCTTCTTAACCAAGGTCCATGATTCACAAAGCATCACAGAGAGCCAGTGAGCCCCTGACACCCTAAGCACACCAGCACCACGGCACTGCCCAGCAGGAAACTCTGCCCTTGGCACACAGTCCAGCGTTGGCTGCGGGCTCCTCTCCTCGCCCTTAGCTGCTCCCAGGTGAGCCTGGCTGAGGGTGCGTGTGCTGTTCTGTCCACCTGAGCAACCCCACAGCCTCCAGCACAGAGCCTCAAACCTCCAGAGCCTGTTCACTGACAGATACAAATGCCAGTCAGTGAGAATATTTCAAACCACTCATCCAAACTTAAGCAAAGCCAAGTGGAAACAGGCTCAGAGAGATATATCTGCAAGGAACAGAGCCAAGATTCTCACTTATGACCTCCAAGCCTGTCCTCTTACCCACTCTGTTGGTGGCAGAGCGGGGAAAGGTGATGTGCAGTGGTGCCCTAGGCCAGCCTGGAGGCAGGAAGTCCCTGATGTGTGGAGACAGTCTGTTCCTGGAGAATTTCCTGCGCTAGTCCTGAGCTCAGGAGCCTGGGAAGGGTCAATGTGAAGAACCCAAGAACCAAAGGGCAGAAGAAGCTCACCCTGTGGGCTCCATGGGAGGTCCAAATCCCTCCTCTGGATCCTCAGTTTCTCTGGTCAGGTTCCTGTCTTGCTCCTCTCCCTAACTCCCCTGCCCTTGTCCTGACCTGATGCTCAGAGCATGCCCAATGTTGCCAGCCTCCCTGGCATGCCCAGACCTTTGACCTACTGGGGCCACGAGCCCACTCACCTGCTCTGAGGTGCCCAGGTGCCTGTACCCTTGGTCCCAGCCCTCCTGGTCATCCCTCCCAGCAGCCAGTCCTGCCTGGGGAAAACTATACAGGGGTGAGGTGTTAAGTCATGATACGAGTCCTGACCTTATCTACAGTTAATCTGAGAAAATTTAAAGCCATTTCTGGAATAAATGAGCCCTGTGAAATTCTTAGCCTCTTAAGTGAAAGTACTATTAAATATATAGGTTATTAAAAATGGTTACACAAATCCCTTTTTTCCCACTTTTAAAATTTCTAGTATTATTAATTCACCATTTATACCTACCATACAGATGTGAAGTATATATGTATACATACACATCTATCCATAAGA
>PVIW01016063.1:0-17759 GCA_004026585.1 Noctilio leporinus | reverse complement strand
ATGCTGATACTGCACTTAAGGGACCCCACTCTGAGAACTATTGCTCCTAGGTATTCCAGCTATGGCCTCCTTTTGGTCAGAAAAAATTAGACTTTGACAAATATCAACTGTCCTTTGGATTATGAGGACTGCCTGCTTTTTGAAGAGCAATTCATATAAAACATAGGCTCCTTTTTAGGTAATGAATTACTAATGCTGACAATAGCACTTCAAATTGAACCCCAACTGAACAAATTGCTAATTTTCAAGGTATAGAGTTTAGGCACTATATACAAAGCATCAAATGCATAGACTTTGCCAGTGTTGATCTAGGCTACCTAAAACTCATTTTAACATGATGCTGTTTTATAAACATCATCCAAGTATCTTGAAACTTATGTGCAATCATGACTTTACTATGCCTATCGAGAATGATTTTTGAGGTACTAATTATACTTAGTATGAAGAGCAGTTATTGGCTGGATTGAAAATAGAGCTAGTTATATTGGCAGAGTCCATAATATATTTTAATCAATTTATTGATTATTAGCTATAATGTTAATTATGCTTTATAAATCAATTATTTTCTCTCTATAAGGATTCCAGTTGGTAGTTTTACTACTATACAGATCAGATAGCCTCATATTAACCTGAGTTATTTGTTTTAAATCTACTCTAACAACTGACCAAGAGAGAGATTTTTTTTCTAGCCACTAGACTAAGAGAATTGTGTCTTATTTAAAATTCTAATACTTGTGAGATGTTGATACTATTAATGTGACATGCACTTTCTTCTTTATGAATAAAGGTATTTTAAATAGAAAAATAATTTCTTAAGAGATTTCATTAAGTAGAATAATAAAAATTAAAATATATGCTCATTTTTCCCACATTTTATTTTTCTCAAAAAATTTATAGTAGAGTGGATGGGAGTTTAGAAGGTTAATAACAGAAAACATAAAAAGTTTGAACAATTTGTAATGTCAGATAAAGTAGAGGAAAAACAAGTTACCAAATTGTACAAAACAATTTTCTAATTTAAAAACCAACTACTGCCCTGGCTGGTGGCACAGTGGATAAGGCACTGACCTGCAAACCCAAAGGTCGCTGGTTCAATTCCCCAGCCAGGGCACATAACCAGGTTGCAAGCTGGGCGTCCTGCCAGGTCTATAGATGGAGGCAGGTGAAAGGCAACCATACGTTGATGTCTCTCTCCCTCTCTACCTCTCTCCCTTCCCCTCTCTCTAAAAATAATAAATAAAATCTTTAAAAAAATACTGAAGCAAAAAACAGATACTTCATTATAAAATTGCCTTACCCATAACATTGATGAGGCTGACAAGTCTATAATGTGAGATTTTTCATCCTCAAATATTTTTTCCCACTCTACTTTGCAGCAGAAAAGAGGAAGAGATGTATTGTTATGTTAATCTCTGAAAAACCTTTTCAGTGTAATTTTAACCTCTGCCATGGGTCAAGTGTAATAAATATCTTGCTTTTGTGTTGGATACACTTGTTAAAATCCCAACCTACCCTTTAATGAGTCTTACATCTAAATCACATTATTACACCAGATTAAAAGTAGAGGGAAAAAAACCCCAAAACACTGCCACAAAGAATTCATGGTAATTGGACCTGGTCTAGGTTGGAAAGGGCAATTGTCATTTCTCAACTGCTTCTCTTCATTTTATGTGAAGTTTGTTTGGATGACCTTTTGATGTTTTTTGCCTGATGACATAGAGTGCCCTGTTCTTGGCCTGAAGGCACTCTACTTAGACTTGCTGTTAGAGAAGAATTTCAGCAGATCATGCTTTGCAGCTAAAATCAGAGAGTGGTAAATGTACAGGCAGAATTCTGTTCTTGATTCTCAAGCAAAGAGAGAGAGGGTGTTTGTTTGTCCCATTGTCTAAAGCCTAAGTTTAGGATTTGATATTCACTTTCCCAAAAAGTCAAAATAATTTACATACTGGTGGAAACTACACTTCAGTAATTTCTTTTAAAATAGATATTATGTTTTAAAATGAAGTTACTGTGCTTAGAAACTAGAGAGGAGAAGCATATTTGGCTGCTAATAAAAGTAGGTCCTCAAGAGTTTTCCTATTGTGATTTAAATACCCCCTAAACCCACGGTAGAGGAGGAGTTGGATGTAGAAAGTGGGTGGAGCCTGAAAGAATTCTTCTTAAACAAAACTGTTAATTTTAGCTTTTATGTGTTGGCTGCCCTTCATTATAGGGAGCAGTGGTATGGTTTTGTTAAAAACTAAGGGTTATATATAATAAGATGGCTCCTATTATATAAAATATTAGCATATGTATTTAGCTCAACACCTTGCTTACTTGAGTTATTCTACTTTAGTTCAAATTAACCTGTTTTGGGAACAAGGATGTTTTTCTCCAGGGGTAATTACCAGTGTAATTGAAGTACCATCTGCTTGCCTTATGTTCTCTAGATGGCTCGAAGGAGGTAGTTTAAGAAGGGACTTGAAAGTAAAACGTTTCAGGAGGGAGAAAATAAAGATAACTAAAAAGAGGGTAACAATTAGGAATTAAAAGAGGAAAAGCATACGGTATTAAGAATGTAACTATAAACCAGCATCCTAGACCCCTGTTCCAACTGAGAATTCCCCTGGAGTAAGAACTGATAAAAACCCAAGGCTAGAACAGAGAATGACCAATTATCTTAAAGAGAATCTCCACAGGGAGAGAAGCAGCAGATGGTATTCATTTGTGATTTTGTGGTGGAAGAGAAGCCGCAGGCTAGTGCAACAGGCAGAAGCTTGCTTTCTGCATTCTGAGACAAAATTTTGAAAGGAAAGCCTGAGTAACCTAGAGAATTTTCATTCAGTCATCATTCACTTAAAAAGTATATTGAATACCTTCTAAACAGGAAATCTTTCACTAGGCTCTTAGATTAGATATGCTGATGTGCAAGTTACCAGTCCAGCCCTTGGAGATTGCGCAATGCAATAGGTGAGATATGATGTACGCCCAGAAAACCAGGCACATGAGTGCCACATCAGGGAGTCAAAGTGCTCTGGGATTTCACAGAGGTGAGAGGTAGTTTTGGTTTGGGCACTGGCAGAGGCTTCCTGGACGATGTGGATTTAAACTGGACATGTGTGGATGAAGAGGGTTTTGCTAAGCAATGAAGGGCCACCTTTTATGGAGATGGAAGTCAACACAGAAATTTAGGGACCTTAAGTAGAGTAGTTTAGAATTTTAATACTTATTTTATGATACAAAAATATATAAATGTTTTTCATGTTTTAAATACATGTAAAATATGATTCTGCACTTTTGCATAATTAAGTTGCACTTGAAAAGATGTGCACAATCAACCTTCAGTAGTTTTAGCTTTAGCATATATTAATCCTGCAGCTGTGACCCCAGAAATAGAATTTTACCACAAATAATTTTTTTTATCTTTAATTTTAGCTTTAGCAAATAAAAGGAGAATGGCTTGAATTATAAAAGCCACTGATCCTGTCATATTTTCTTTCATGGAAAGCCAGATTGGGGTCTTGTTTGTAGGAATTGGTTTCTGTTGTCACCCTGGACCCGTTACTGGACATAAAGTGATCCCTACCTTTTTCAGTGCCAGTGGTTGAATCTGTATAATGAAAATACTTGCATCAATATTCTTAGTAATTTTGAATCTAGTGAAAAATAACATTGGGAAACAAGGTAATTTTTTTCACAAAGCCAAGGTGTTTTGCTACTCTTTTTTTGAGTGAAAACATTGAAATCACCTCTTTGTGTATAGTAAACCATATTTATTCATAGCATAATCCTTTTAGTGTATTTTCTTTCCTCCCTTAATTAGTTTTTATAAGTTGCACCTTATTCCCCATCCCCGCTCCATTCACAAATACTAGGTCTCCTCTCTGCACACTTTGTCCCGGACCTCTGTTCATTTGACCTCAACCTCTCCATGACCCACAGAGGTCCACTCTGAGGAGAGTCCCTGCTGCTTATGGCTAGTGTGGGCCACCAGTATCATTTAGGGTTCATGAGCTGACAAAGGGCACACTCCCACAGCAGGATCAATGTTGCAATGTAGTCCTTACTCCATGTTCATCCTTTTATTATGCAAACATTCAAGATGTGAGTAAGACACCAGGTATATGAGCTTCCCTATTCTCCCCTCCTCAAATGGCTCCTTCCTCTCACAGACACTGACTGCCTTGCAGGATGGGCAGACATATTTTACTGCCACCCTTACTGCAGTGGTAACTGAGCACAACTGTCATGAGATCTCCCAACTTTTCAGAGCTCTCAACTCCAGTCTTGCTTTTCTAGCTAACCATAGCCATCTTCATTTGGCCATCCCTTCAAAACCACAGATTCTGTTTGGGTCTAGCCATGCAGTCAGGGCAGCTCCTTGGATCTACTGTGTCCATTTGGTGATTCTACCAGGAAAGTCCTGGTGATAGGTTGCTTGGGTTGAGCTGAGAAGGTCCATTTTTCAAGAGCAGTATGAAGTCAGTGGACAGCCAGCATGGGAGGCATGAGCCAAGGGTAAATGGGATGATAGAAATTAAGCCATGAGTTGGAAAGGCTAGCTACTGGGAAGCCAGAAAATTAGATTATGTGGGAGATCATGTTAAGATATTGATAAGGCAAAGATTGCTTTAGAGTTAACATGAATAATATTTTTCCAACACAGATATCTTCTACAGATAACTTGGCACACCATGCTGGGTTGAAAAGTGTTCCTAAACTTTTCAGAAATACTACACAATTTCTATATATGAAAATGAATGTACTATCTTTTGTTTCCTTCTTTTGTGTTTTCTATGAATGGGATCATGATTCTCCCAGTTACTCAAGGCTTTTTGATTCCTTCCCCTCTGCTTCTCCCTTGTATCTCTGAAGTATCCTTCATACCCTTTGGATATTTTCTTTTCTCTCTCATGTGGTCTTTGCAGTAGCCTCTTTATTGGTCTTGTCTCCAGCTGTGCTCCACTGCACTTTTCATACATAGTTGGCAATCTTCCTGAAGCAACCTTTGATTATTTACTCACATGCTCCAAATCTTTCAGATTTCCTATTCCTTTAGAATAAAGAACAATATTTCTCAGCTGGTGGGCTAGGTTCTCTTTGGTCTAATTTCAACATGTTCTAACAAATGTGTTTCATATCACTCTCCTTCTCAAGCCATTGCTACAGACAAAGTAAGGGAGATGTTGCTCTCTATTCCAAATACTTCATAATTTTTTGTTGGTCCTTTTCCCTCTACAATGACATTCTTTCACCTCTAATTCTACACCAACAAATAATTAAATCCTACCTCTTCTTCACCAATTCAAATGCCACATCCTCTGTGAAATCTACCATCATCTCAATAGCTTGGATGAAATTAATCTTTACCTCTTCTGCATTGCAAGGCATTTTATTTATACTTGTTTTAGTTATTTTTTGTTGTGTTTATGTTTTGTAATTTCTTGTGGGACTGAAATATCTTTATATATTCAGTTCAGTGTTGCAATCACCAGTTCTTAAAACAGTGCTTTGACCATGGATGATGTATAAGTAATATTATTTGAATAAATTAATCAGTGAATGAAACAAAGTATCACTATCTATTCCTGTAAGTATGTGTACTAGAAATTTTCTATTCCTATTATCATAAAGTTCTTCCATAAATGTAGCATGGGCTCAGGGCTTCATGGTACTATCAAAGATTAAGAAAACAAAATTGCAGGATGTTTGAGTTAAATTTAGAAGAAACAAGAAGGAAAGCTGAACTCATACTTCTAAATAGTTTGATTTGCTAGGAAGTTATTTGTTAAAATGCCTTTTGGAAAGGTAAAAATAGCATGATGAGTTACACAGAAGCTTACCACAACCATAGAATATATTATTTGGAAACACTATTTTAGGTGATTGCACCAGCAAATACATATTTTGTCTGTAATTTTATAAGGCTGCAAGTTTGGTATTACTATTTCCTTTTGTGTTAGCTTAGCCACTTATCCAATTCACCAGAGAAGGGTCTTCTCTGATTCCTAAATAGAGATACTTAAATTTTCTCAGAAGGAAAAAATTAGCAATCTGTAAGGAAACTTCACAGTTCCCCACATCACTATCAAGTCATGGAATTTTATCATTAAACTGTAGGATGTCTAATAATTTCTGAAAGCAGTGGACAACATGATGTGAACGCTTTCATATCCCTTCTGGATTAGGGGCTTAGGGAGCTTAAAAGGAAAAGAACAAAATCTAGATGGAAATTAGGTTATTATAATGAACAAATCAGAAATAATATTTCATTTAATCATAACACAAATGTTTCCTCAAGTTTTATCATATTGATGTAAAAGAAGATTTCACAGTTGGTGTCCAAATAGGATGCTGTGGGAAGCTATATTCATTCAAATACCACAAGTTTAATAAAAATGTGGAAGTTCATAGGCATTCCGGAATGAATGGATGAAAAGAATCTACCTTAGAAATGCTCTAAGTTATAAGAGACATGGCTAGTTCTGGTCAAGGGAGTCTCTCTTGGTATGACCTTTAATAGAACCACTCTAAGGTGGACAGGCCAGCTGAAGATAATGTTGGCCTTCCATGGAAGAGTTGAGGTGGCTGAGATTTTAAGACACACATAGAAGTAATGGAGAAGAGATACTTCTATCATAGATAAGGGAGCAGCCCATGCTGAGGAAAGGGATAGGGAGCATCTTGGTCAGCATTAATTAAAGATAGGAATAATCAAGTGGGGAATTGATGGGAATGGGTAAGAAGATGTCTCTTCTGGGTTCTCTTTGAAGTCCTACCTTTGTGAGGTCTTGTCCGCCTGGATGGTTCTTAGGATGGGTTAGCCACACAAGGGATGGAATGACTTAACTTGTCTGTTGTCTCCCAGCATTTGATTGACACTTATGGTAAAAAGTCTGCTTTAGTCTTAGGCATCCTTCAGAGTATGTGTGTAGTCAATTGGGGAATACAGGAGAGAATGTATTTGTTAAGGGCAGACCAACTAAAGAAAGAAAAAGAGGGAACACAGTTATTTGGGGAGAATGAAATAGTCCTTTCTAGGAAAATTTCATCATCAGGTAGAAGAGTCTGTTGCAATTCCAGTTGAAGCAATTGCTAACTTAGCACGGGTAATTTGTCAAAATGGGGTCAGCACACCACAGATATTCCTGCTTCCTGCTTTGGGCATGATTTGGATCATGAGGCATTTTGCTGTCCAGTAGCTCATCCACAGATGTGTACAGGGATCAGAAGATATGTTTCTGTTCTATAAATTGAGGCCCAGAATAAATGTTTATAGAAGAAGGTCCTTTCATGTCACCTTTATTAAACTATCTGCATGGTTCTCACCTTCATGTCTGTATATAGCTGTGCGTGTATGTGGGAGTGTGAACCTAGGTGTGTATATGTAATTGTGTATGAAAGAGTGAATATAAAGTGAGTGTAATGGTGTGTACATGGAATATTTCTGTATTTGTTTTTATGTGTGTATAGGACTGGAGAATCTGAAAGGGCAAAATAAGAAGGGAGTCATTTGCTTTAAAATTGTCATTTATTAGAGGAAGATAAGTATATATAGATGATTTAGTCTTTAAAGAGCTTCTAGCTATAAAATAATGAATTATTTCTTTGGTTTATATTAATTTTTGTATAATCTGAGCTTTTGCATGAATCACTACACTGGAATGAAAAACCTGAATAATGATATTAACCATGTACCCTGTAGATAATTCTAAAAGTGATACTCTGTTCAGTAAAAATCTGAATGACTTTCCTCTAAGCAATTTTGTTTTAAATTGTAAATACTATAACAACTTATAAAGTTAAAAATAGATTATTTCAAAGGTAAAATACTGTTGAGTTTTAGAAGTTTAATATTAAAGTTTGGATCATTCATCTCTCTGAGTAAGTTCTACTGTGACATTATACATCATTTTCACATATGTTCATTTTATGATCTTCATTTCAAATAATTCGATAGCTCAGAAGGTATTGTAATAGATATGAATTTTGTTTTGACATGTGGAAGGAGGTATTTAGATGTGGGTGTGTGTGCACTGTGAAATGACTAGAAATTATGGGGTAGAAAATTTGTGATTGAGTTTGAATGATGTAGTCTATTTTAAAATGTGCAGAACTATTAACTTTCAAAATAAATAGTGCTATTGAAAGAAATAAAAATTTATTTTATTTATTCATATTTTATTTTTGAAACAAGCCATAGTTATTTTAATATTTTTTAAATTTAATTTTATTGTTGTTGAATTACATTCATCCCCTTTTCCTTCCCCTCTGTCCCTTTCACCACCCACCCACTCCCCCACCAGAGTCAATCCCATGTCCCACATGGTTGTTCCATGCTAGTTCCTTGACTAAACTGCTCCCCTTCTTTGCCTACTCCTCCCCTCACCCACCTACCCTCTGCTCACTAAAGGTCTATTCATTGTATTCATGTATCTGGTTCTGTGTTATGCTTTCTTGTTTGTTTTGTTCATTATTGTCCTGTAATGGGTGAGATCATATGTTATTTGTCTTTCACTGATGGGCTTATTTCACTAAGCATAGTACTCTCCAGTTCCATCAATGTTGTTGCAAAGAGTAGGAGTTCCTTCTTTCTTTCTGCTGTGTAGTATTCCATTGTGTAAGTGTACCAAAGTTTTTGATCCAATCATCCACTGATGGGCACTTAGGCTGTTTCCAGAACTTGGCTATTATAAATAGCACTGCTATGAACATAGGGGTACATAGGTTCTTATGAATTGGTGTTTCAGGGTTCTTCGGGTATAGTCTTAGTAGTGGAATGTCTGGATCAAAGGGCAGTTCCATTTTTAGTTTTTTAATGAAACTCCATACTGTTTTCCATAGTGGCTGCACCAGCTTGCATTCCCACCAACAGTGCATCAGGTTTTCCTTTTCCTCACATCCTCACTAACACTTGTTTGTTTTGTTAATGATTGCCATTCTGACAGGTGTAAGGTGGTATCTTATTGTGGCTTTAATTTGCATCTCTCTGATGGCTAGTGATGTTTAGCATGCTTTCATATGCCTTTGGGCCCTTTGTATGTCTTCCCCAGAGAGTTGCCAGTTCAGGTCTTTTGCCCATTTTTCAATTGGGCTGTCTGTCTACCTGGTGTTGAGTTGCATAAATTCTTTATATATTTTGGATATCAAACCCTTGCCTGGTATATCTTTGGCAAATATGTTTTCCCATACAGTTGGTTCCCTTTTTATTTTGCTGATGTTTTCTTTACCTGAACAAAACTTTTCAGTTTGATATAGTCCCATTTGTTTATTTGTTTTTGATTTCCTTTGCCCTTGTTGAAGTATCAGTAAAAATATTTCTGCATAGGATATCTAAAATTTTACGGCCTATATTTTTCTCCAGGACCTTTATGGTGGCACTGCTTACATTTAAGTACTTTATCCATCTTGAGATTATTCTGGTGTAAGGTGTAAGTTAGTGGTCTAATTTTATTTTATTTTTTTGCAGGTGCTTGTCCAGTTCTCCCAAAATCACTTGTTGAAGAGACTGGTTTTATTCCATTTTATGTTCCTTCCCTCTTTGTTGAATATTAATTTACCATAGAGTCCTGGGTTTATTTCTGGGCTCTCTATTCTGTTTCATTGATCTATTTCTATTCTCATGCCAGTATCAGACTGTTTTGATTATAGTAGACTTGTTTGTATAGTTTGATGTCTAGTGTTGCGATTCCTCCTACCTTGTTCTTCCTTCTCAAGATTGCTGTGGCTATTCATGGGTGTTTTTGACTCCATAAAATTATTTTTTAAGATTTTATTCATTATCTTTAGAGAGAGGGTAAGGGAGAGAGGTAGAGAGGGAGAGAAAGACATCAATATATAATTCCCTTTTCCCTGCCTCCAGCTACAGAGCTGGCTGGAGACTTGGCTTGTAACCTGATGATGTGCCCTGACTGGGAATTGAACCAGCGACCTTTGGGTTCCCAGGCCAGCACCTTATCCCCTGTGCCACCAGCCAGGGCTTTATACAAATTTTTGAAGTATTTTTTCTGTCTCTGTGAAGTATGTCATTGGTATTTTAATTGGGATTGCATTGAATCTATAGATTGCTTTGGGTAGTATGGACATTTTAATGATATTAATTCTTCCCATCCATGAACATGGTATATACTTTTATTTAATTGTATCTTCCTTAAATTATTTCTTCAATGTTCCGTCATTTTCTGATTACAGGTCCTTTGCCTCTTAGTTAAGTTTATTCCTAAGTACTTTATTTTTCTTATTGCTATGGTAAATGGGATTTGTTTTTTCACTTCTATTTCTGATGTTTCATTATTGGTATACAAAAATGCTTTTGATTTCTGGATATTGACTTTATGTCCAGCTATTTTGCCAAATTTGCTTATTAGGTTGAGTAAGTTTTTGGTGGAGCCTATTGGGTTTTGTATGTACACTATCATATCATTTGCAAATAATGACATTTTGACTTACTCCTTTCCAATTTGGATACATTTGATTCCTTTTTCTTCTCTGATGGCTATGGCTAGAACTTCCAAAACCATGTTGATCATTAGATGAGAAAGCGGACAACCTTGTCTTGTTCCTGATCATAGGGGGAAAGATTTTAGTTTTTGTCTTTTCGAGCTCCTGGACTTACTGATTCTTTGAATGTAGATTTAGTCTCTAAGTTACTTAATTCTGCTCTGATCTTTGCCTTTTTTTTTTTTTTTTTTTTTGAATTAAAAAAAATAATAATAATGTAAGACAAGCCTGGGGATGTGGCTCAGTGGATTGAGTGCCTGCCTGCCAACCAAAGAGTCACAGGTTGGATTCCCAGTCAGGGCACATGCCTGGGATGCGGGTGCTCCAGAGCATCCATGCATTAATGATGATTCTCTCCCTTCTCTCTCCCTTTCCCTTCTTTTGGTGGTGGAAGGAGTTGCACTGAGGGCCGTAGCAGAAGTGCAGGTGAGCCCAGCCGACTCACACAGGAGCAGCCAGGCCACAGCTCAGACCACCACGACTAAGGCCAGTGCTGCCAGGACTCTGAAGGACATGCACAGTAGAAGATTGCCTGGATGCAATTCTCACAGGAGCAAGCATATGCTTCACGCAGCTCCTAGTGCGCTGCCAATGAGTTAGACTGAGCTAGAAGTTCCCGTGCGCACGCGCCTTAGGTCCAGCCTTAGGTTCTCCCTTTTTTTTTTTTTTTTTTAATGGTTACATATGCATGTTTTGAGTATGATGTTGGCTTCAGGTTTCTCATATATGGCCTTTATAATGTTGAGGTATGTTCCCTCTATTCCCATTTTGCTGAGGGTTTTTATCATAAATGGTTGCTGTGCTTTATCAAATGCTTTTTCAGCATCCATTGATGTGATCATATATTTTTGTTGTTGTTGTTGTTGATGTGGTGTTTTACACCACATTTTGTTGATGTGGTGTTTTACATTTATTGATTTTCAAAAGTTTTACCATCTTTGCATCCCTGGGATGAAACCCACTTGATCATAGTGTATGATCTTTTGAATGTGTTGCTGGATCTTGTTGGCCAATATTTTGTTGAGAACCTTAGCATCTATGTTCATTAGAGATACTGGCCTATAGATTTCTTTCTTAGTTGTATCTTGAACTTGTTTGGGGATTAGAATAATATTGGCCTCATATAAAGAGTATAGGAGTCTTCCCTCTTCCCGGATTTTTTGGAATAGGTTGAGAAGGAGAGGAGTTAGTTCTTCTCTAAATGTTTGGTAGAATTCACCTGTGTAGCCATCTGTTCCGGGGCTCTTGTGCTTTGGAAGATTTTTGATTATTTCTTCAATTTCAGTTGTTATTGGCTTATTCAGGATTTCTGTTTCTTCTGGATTCAGTTTTGGTAGAGTATACATTTCTAGAACTTTGTCCATTTTGCCCAGATTGTCATATTTCTTGTCATATAGTTGTCTGTAGCAATTTCCTTTGTATTTCTGAAGTATCTGTTGTGATTTCTCCTCTGTCATTTCTGATCTGTTTGAGTCCTCTCCCTATTTTTCTTGATTAGTCTGGTTAAAGGCTTGTCAATTTTGTTTATTTTTTCAAAGAACGAGCTCCTGGACTTACTGATTCTTTGAATTGTAGATTTAGTCTCTAAGTTACTTAATTCTGCTCTGATCTTGATGATTTCCTTCCTTCTATTGCTCTGTGCTTTATTTTTTGTTGCTCCTCTACTTCTTTCAGCTTTAGGTTATATTGTTTGTATAAGCTTCTTGTGACCTTTATAAGTAGGCCTGTATTGCTATGAATTTTCTTTTGAGGACTGCCTTGGCTGCATCCCATAGATTTTGGACTGTTGTGTATTCATTGTCATTTGTTTCCAGAAACTTTTTGATTTCATCTTTGATCTCATTGTTAACCCATTCTTTACTTAAAAGCATGTTGTTCAGTCTCCATGAATTAGAGTATTTTTGTTTTTTCTCTTGAGGTTGGTTTCTTCTAGTGTCAATCCACTGTGACCTGAGAAGATGCTTTGTATGATTCCAATTTTCCTGTATTCGTGGAGGCTTGTCTTTTGACCTACCATGTGATCTATCTTAGAGAATGTTCCTTGTTCATTTGAGAAGAATGTGTATTTTGCTTCTTGGGGTGAAAGGTTCTGTAAATATCAGTTAAGTCCATTTTCTCTAGAGTGTTGTTCAATGCCACAATATCCTCGGTGTTTTTTTGTTTGGAAGATCTGTCCATTGTTGCTAATGGTTATTAAAATCCTCTACTATTAGTATGTTGCTATCTATATCCTTCTTAAAGTCCTCCAAGATTTTCCTTATATATTTCGGAGCTTCTATGTTTACCAGATTTATTTCTTCTTGCTGGATTGTTCCCTTAAATATTAAGAAGTGTACTTCTTTTTCTCTTTTTATGGCCTTCATCATAAAATCTATTTTGTCTGACATAAGTATTGCTATTCCAGCCTTTTATTCATGTCTATTTGATTGATATATATTTTCCCATTCCTTCACTTTCAATCTGTGTTGATCTTTGGTCTGAGGTGGGTCTCTTGAGGACAGCATATATATGTGGGTCATGTTTTCTTATCCATTCAGCTACCCTAGGTCTTTTGATTGGCACATTTGATCCATTTACATTTAAGGTTATTATTAATTGATACTTATTTATTGCCATTTTCCCACTTTGTACCTGTGTTTCTCGCTGTCTCTCTGTTTCTTCATTTTTTTAAAGCAGACACTTTAGCATTTCTTTCAATGCTGTTTTGGTAGGGATGTATTATTTTAGTCTCCTTTTGTCTGTGAAACTCTTTATTTCCCCTTCAATTTTGAATGAAAGCCTTGCTGGGTAGAGTATTCCTGGTTGAAGGCCTTTGTTTCCCATTACTTGGAATATTTTTTGGCATTCCTTTCTGCCTTGCATTGTTTTTGTTGAATAATCATTTGATAGCCTTATTGGAACACACTTAATATGTTACTTGCTTTTTCTCTCTTAATGCTTTTAGGATTCTCTTTTTGTCTTTGAAATTTACCATTTTAATTATGATGTTTGTTACAGTGGGTCTATTTGGGTTCATCCTCATTGGGACCCTCTCTGCTTCCTGAACTTGAGTAATGTTTTCCCTTATCATGTTAGGGAAGTTTTCTATCATTACTTTTTTTAACGGTTTTCCATTCCTTGTTTCTCATCTCCTTCTGGTATCCCTATGATATGAATATTATTTCGTCCCATGTTATCCTGCAGCTCTCTTAATACCTCTTCATTCTTGTTCACCTTTTTTTTATCCTGTTGCACTGTCTTGGATTATTTTTCTAGTTTGTCCTCCAGCTTGCTGATTCTATCCTGTGCTTTCTCTAGCCTGCTGTTAATTCCTTCTACTGTATTCTTCAATTCAGAAATTGTATTCTTTATTTCCTCCTGGCTTTTACTGATAATTTCTATGTCCTTTTTAATGCTGGTGTAGTTCTCAGTATGTTCCTTGTAATCTCCTGGAGTTCTTTGTAGTTTCCCTGGAGTTGTTTGTAGTTTTCTTTGAGCTGGCTGAGCTCATTGAGCTCCTCTATCATCATTATTTTGAATTCCATATCTGATAGTGTGCTTGCCTCTGTTTCATTTAGTGATCTTCCTGGGGATTCCTCCTTTACTTTTGTGATGGGCTATTTCTTTTTCTCCCCATTTTTAGGTTTCATTGTGATCCAGTCAGACTGTGATCAGCCTCTAGGCTTAGGAACTACTAGCCTGGGAGGATTGATTTAGTTTTAATCCCATTGATCTGTGATCCACCATATGGCTCAGATGCAGCTTGGGGTAACAGACTGATTCAGTTGTAAATCAATAAATTAGCTGCCAAACTCAGTCCATGCTGAGCTAGACTGAGGTTCAATTGTAATCCAATGGATCAGCCACCAGTTCAGGTGCCGCTTGGCGGGAGAGATTTAGATGTAAGTCAATGAATCTGTGATCAGTCACCCAGCCCAGGCACCACCGGGCTAGGTGGCAAGATCCAATTGTAATGCAATGAATATGTGTTCAGCCACCAGGCTCAGTCGCCACTGGGCTAGATAGCAAGGTTTAATTGTAATCCAATGAATCTGTGATTAGCCACCAGGCTCAGGTGGCAATGGGCTCGACTGAAAGATTCTATTGTAATCCAATGAATCTGTGATCAGCTGCCAGGCTAAGGGGCCACTGGGCTAGACTGAGAGATTCAATTGTAATCCAATGAGTTTGTGATCAGCCACCAGGCCCAGGGGCCACTGTGTGGGACGAACCAAGTCAGTTATGAACCAATGAACCCATGATCAGCCACCAGGCTCACTTGCCACTGCGTGGGGTTGACTGTCTGACCCAGCTGTAAGTCAAAGAGTTTGTAACCAGCCACCAAGAAATACCTCTTCAGGTGCCAACTATTGTATCTATGCTCAGACAAAGCAGGGCAGGAGAGGTTTATTTATTTACCTGTAAATCAAAGAATTGTGATTAGGAGCTAGGCTCAGGCACTGCTGGGTGGGGCAGATTGCCTCCAGTGGGCAGGGCTATGAGGACCCCTTAGATAGAAGCTGCTTGGTGTAGTGCATTCCACTGGAGGTGTGGCGATGAGTTAGCACCAGGATCCCCACAGCTGCCTCCCCATTTCTCTTCTCCAAGCCAGCATAGCAAACTCTCCCCGCATGTCTCCAGTCCTCTTTGCCCTCCCTTTGTTGGAGCCCAGGGTAGGTTGGTGCCAATGTATTTTTGCTGTGGTCACCCTAGTAGTTCTCTGTCTCCAGCACTCTTTTACACTAGTAAACTCCACAGCTTTCCACCCTTCTCAGCTGTATGCTGCTCTACTCTCCGCTGTGTTACTGGAGGCTGAGACACCCAGTTGGGGGACCAGAACCCGGCCTGCTCAGGTGGATTCCCCTGGCTCTGTTACTTTGGCTACTGCTTCCAGTGGGGGCCCATCCAGCTCTCTCGCATCTCCGTGATTCCTACCAGTCATGTTGTGTTGAAGCATCCTCTTCTGTTCTGTCTTGGTTATAGGGCTTGTTTCTAGCTGGTGTTCTGTTGGTAATTCCAGCTGACTTTTTCTACAAAAAAGCAATTCCAGATGCAACCCGGGAGGAGATTGGTGTAGCTCCACTTACTCCTCCGCCATCTTGCTGGAACTCTATTTTATTATTTTTTAAAGGATAGTTTAACTACAACACTGATTATCTGAAAAAGGAAGGAGCCATCTAGAAATTATGGTAAGATGGTGCTTTCTTTAAGATGAAATTATGAGTTATTAAATGCAAATACCAGTGTTTTTCTTTTAATTTCCTGCTTCATTTAATATTTGTAAATGATTTAGTGAATGGCTAAGAACTTGGGGTCATGAGGAGACAAAAAACAGAAGTTAGATCTTAAAGTAATAGACTGATGGCAAAGGTGATGGGGCTGGAGGAAGATGCATGACATTTCAGAAAAAGTACAAATTTGAGAAGTTAATTTTAATGCATTCATTTTTAATTATTTCCTTAACTTATTTCTTTTCTATTTACTTATCTGTACCCTCATGTAACAATTGTAGAGAACAACCATGACATTCTTTCTTTATAAAACCCTACATGGGCAGTTTAATGAGTGTTTGAGGAGGAAGAGGCAACCATTCAACTATTTAGACAGATTGTTAGGATATACACTTTTGCTTTCTTATTCTCTAGTTATAATCCATTCTTTTTCAGTAACACACAAATATTTCTAGCATTGTGAAAAATAATATGAAATGAGTAAGACATAGAAGAGAAAATGTCTGAAGCCACATAAAATGACAAATTAATTCATTTATTATTCATACCTTCTTTAATGACTTAGTAAGTAAGTGAAGTTATAACATTCCTGTCTTGCTCCTCCAAAATTTTTCACTCCTATGTTTTCTGTAGCTGATTTCTCAGATCAATTGATGGTGATAGCTAGAAATAACCTCTTTTCTGCTACTGGGCATTAACGATACAGCTGCTTGTCTCTGGTCACCTTTTTTACCTTCCAGGACCTCCCAGGGCTGTCTTCCCACAGAGATATATATATTCTAGGTGTCTTTTGTCTATAAAATATACCTATTTGTGGTCATAAAAGTTTTTGATGGCAGCCTCAATAATTTGAAGTAGCCTCTTAAACTTTTTTCCCTAAAGCTCAGGAAGTCTGCCTTTATTGTTTTCTTCTTTACAATTATAGTACATCATTGAATATTACTTTTGATTTTTTGGCCTTAGATATGTTAACACATATCATAAATTTATTACTGTGCTATTCACCTATTAGATGGTGAGCAGTGGGTTGCAAGGGAGATACACAGTACCACCATTAGAACAAAGGAATTTAATAGAATAACAAAAGCAGCAATAACAACTGACATTTATTTTGCTATTTTCTTATTTGCAGATACTATACATGTACTAATTCATTAAATCTTTTCAATCACCCTCTGTAGCAGACTCTATTCTAGTTTTACTTTATTTATGAAGAAGATAAAACTTAGAGAGGTTATTTACCTTTCTAAAAGTCTGTAATGAAGGGAAGCAGAAAACCAATTTTTACTGAACAGTTACTATGTGTCAGGCACTGCACCAGAAGCTTCATTCAAGGAATGCAAAAGGTATTTGCACCGAAAGTACTGCATTAGGAAAATCAGTCACTACAGTGGACACCGTTTTTTCACTAAATTATCTGGAAGGCAAGGCAAAAAGCGAACAAAAGAGAACATGATGTTCATGATTGTCATTATTTAATTTAAAGAGTCAAGATTTTCATTCTTTTCCCAAGCCTACTTTGTCAAAATGTTATGTGTATGCACCAATTAAACAAAATTATTAATTAAATATTTGACCCAGAGTTTGATTCAGAACATGGGTTATCAAGAGGGTTGCTTTTTGCTGGTATGGCTAAAGGCTCTTGGCAAAGCAACCAGTTCAACTGAATTGTGGCATGAGTTGGAGGGCTGAGAATGTGAGCTTTGGAGGTTAGCTGGAGTGCAGGTATCTGTAGTACTGACTATAAGAATAGTACATAGAAGTGAAACAATGGCATTGAGCCTCATTCACCAAAAGCTTCTGGAAACCCATGGGTTCTGTATCAGGGTGATGGCCTAAAGTTTTTCTACTGGCTACTGGACATGAATGTTTTTGGTTACATGTCTCAGACTAACTTTTGACCTGTTGTGGATGTGTTTAGATGCCAGGAAAGTAGATAGCTCTCTCAGTATATTCTTAATAAGGATTAATGAAGAATTTTTCTTTTGTGCATGGAGATTCCAAGGTTCCTCCTCCTCCTATTTGTAGGCAGGCCAAAACTCTTATCAGGAACCATTTGAGGTGTGAGAA